>OX456984.1:131379910-131499910 GCA_949752695.1 Melanostoma scalare | reverse complement strand
GCACAGAGCTTAGACAGTAAAACCGGAGAGAATTAGGCACCTACTGTCTTAACTACATAGGCTATATAAGGTATCCAGTCCCATAACCAAGTACCCACCAGAGATCAAAATGAGTATGTTCAAATCTGTTCAAACACATCAAAAATTTCTCAACGATCGCTCAGACTTGATCATTTTCCACACCTATTCACAAGCAAATAGCTCGCAAGCATATTTACTCACAAGCAAAAATTCTTCTGAACAAACTAAATCAGTAAAGATACTCACAAGTCATTTTTTCTGTATTGAACTCACAAGCAAATGACTTGCAAGCAGATTGACTTGTTTGAACTTACTTGAATATATTCAAATGCTCATGAGCACGCAAAATGTTCACAAGCAGGTGGTGTGTTCACAAGCAGGCAGTGTGTTCACATTTTCACAAGCAGGTAGCGTGCTTACAAGCAAGCAGTGTGTTTATAAGCAGGCAGTGTGTCCAACGGAAAGCAATGCGCTGAACTTTTATACCTAACTATAATTCTAATGAAAAACAAAGAAAGGCATACAAAAGGTTGGCTTTGGATATGAGAAAGAACGGATTGGTTGCATTGCTGGATGATAAAATATTTTAATTTCTGATTCCAAAATTTCCCTTTTTAATATAATAATAATTTTTACAGTATAATAAATTTATATGCCTTTATTGCGGAAATGGATTTTGCTTATCTTTTTTTATGACAAGTGATTGCTTATCCTTTCGTTTTATGGCATGCAAATGTTTGGGTTTAAGCTTAGGTAGGTACAAAAATTAAAGGTCATCAATGAATTAGGAAGAGTTATAAACATGTAGCTATAAATACCTATTTTTATAGTTGCATATTTTTTTAATGTTTTGCATTTTTTAACTTCTAGTTGAGTTTTCTATTTACTTGAAATTTTTTGTTTCTATATACTTACAAACCTGTACTATCTACTTCAATGAATACAATAAATTGTTTCCATGTCTATTGTATAATAACCATTTTCTTCATATAAAAGAAAAGAAGAAAAAACCAAGCTATTAAATAAACGTACTTCTCACCTATACCTAGATTTTTATTTTACTTAAAACGATCATGCCATCAAACTACCCTTTTTGGTATGATCACATTGCTTGCTTTATGAACACACTGCTTATTCACAAACACACTGCTTATTCACAAGCACACTGCTTGCTCATGAACTTATTGCTTGCTTACGATCATATTGCTTGTGATCACTTTTATTCACAAGCACTTTGCTTAACTCAATGTTACTCAAACTCATTTTGACTTGCAAGCAAGCCTACTTGTTTGGTTCGTTTGAAAATAGGGGTTGTTCAGAGTTGCTTGGTTCACAAATAAGATTGTTCAAATTTACTTGCTTGTGGGTTGACTCAGTTTGTTCAAACTCGTTTTTTTTTTTTAAGTAAATACTCATAGTTCACAAGCAGACTTAGTTCATTTTAATCTCTGGTACCCACCTTCATTATTTTATCATGTTCAAGTACAATAAAAAAAACTCAACTAGCTTTATAAACACATACATAATATCATTGTTCACATTTAACAATCAAACTTTTTACTCATTGTTCATTCCTTATCCTAGAACAATTAAATTCATCCCTCGTTTCAAAACAATGATACCCATTTCATATATGTAGTTGAAGATATAAATGTTTTATGTTTGACATAGTTGCCTCCTATTCATTCTGCTCTATATACCAATCACAGCAAAACATCCTGGTACCTACATCCATCTATAAAGATTCATTCAGAATAAAAATCCACAACCGACACCTTCGATTAAAGCAATAACTTATTGCAAGTAAACATAAATCTTTACCAGAACTACACCCCACTCCACCACAATGTTTGGCTTGCATTTTAAAAGCGTGTAAGGTAGGGTAAGTAATAAAAAAGCGAAAAACACTCACAAAAAATGTTTTTTGATTTCCAACAATAAGACTATTACATTATTGTGGCATATCATTAGCATTCTACTCGTAGTCACTATTTATTGCGAAAATGCAAATTAAATTTGTCTATTTTTATCATTCTTGTTTTTAAAATAAATTTATTTGCAACAGCAAGGCACTACCAGCAATTACTACAAAAAAATAGTGTGACACTGACAAGCAGTGTGTACGGCAGGAAAGCTATAATTGCTTGCACTTTCAAAAGACACTAAAGAGGTTGAACTGAAATTACCCTCTGTTGCTTATCCCCGAACAATATCCATCGCAGAATTGTAGACGCCTGCCTAATCGCGCTAATCGAGCACAAGTATTCAATAATTCACATGCCAATGTGTCGCGTTTGCTAATTTCTTGTTGCTCGCGCAAACTATCGATGACGACGACGACGACATGGTAATACTTGGGATTAATTTATTGCAGGCTTGAGACCATACAACACTTGTGGAATATAGAAGTGCAATATGCTGATCAACGATCAACCCACGCGTTTGACACGCTTTTTCTTTTATCTGTCAACCACAATCATATGGTGATATTTTGAAGCCTTTGTTATGCAGATGTAAACATGATCGATAGTCACATTTCTGTAGATAATTACGCTCATGCAAAACTTGTAATTGTGACATTTACGAAAATGATATTTATATTAGGGAATCCCTATTTCAAAGCTTAATGTTCTCAATATTGATTCTCGTAACTCCTTTTAAAGACAAGTCGCTTTCTGTATGCTTAGATCTTTTCAACGGATTTCGATTTCGAGGCTGTTTTTTTTTTTAAATAGATAGAGCGATCAAGAGACAGATTAATATGTATCTCCAAAACTACTGATCCAATTTGACTGAAACTTGGAACTAAAATGGTCTAGAACCTGAGAAATCACATTCATCGAATATTCTTTCGACATTCCCTAGGGAACGAAAATTGGAATGGGTACATAACTGGGAACCTGCAAAGTATTGAGACGATACTAAAATTTCTTTCTACGTTAGAGTGCTTCATTGCCCCTAAGTAATAAAGATAATATATCATCCCCTTTTCGCACTGTAATGGAAACACGGAAAAAACTTTTCTTAATATACTCAATTCAATCATCGAATTGCCCTAGCTACGCCGCGCGGCCGGACGGGTCGGCTTGTAATACTTCAGTAAATGCTTATCATAAGTTCATATACATATGTATCTACAGGTTGTATACACAGGGTGTCCCGTAACTCGTGATACATACTTTGGGATCTGATTCTTGGTCATATTGTAAGAAAAAAATCGTAAAAATAAAATAAAAAAAAAATATTATCAAAAATTAGGTAAGCCACATTTTAAGTTTCTTTTTCAATAATTAATGCTCTTAACTCTTATTAGTTTTGAGCTAAGCACATACGTAAAACCGAACGAACAAATCTTTCTTAGTTTTTGAGAAATTTAAAAAGACCAGAGATACTTTCCTCCAGAAAACCCCTTTTTTGTTCAGAAAATAAAGTCTAATCAGCAAAAAACGCATAAAACTGGATTTGCTAGAGGAAAGCACCTATGGTGTATTTTTTAATTTCTCAAAAACTAAGAAAGATTTTTTCGTTCAGTTTTCCGTGTTTAATCAAATATGTAAAAAAATTTTGTAAAACTTTTATTTAAAGAAAAAAATTTAGATTTTTTTTTTAAATATTTGACTTTTAGATTTGATTACTCAAAAACCATTCACTTAATTAACATGAATTAAAATATTAATTAAAAAACAAAGTATTAGCTTTGAGAAACACTAAAGTATTTCTAATGTATCATTTTTATTAGGTCAATTTTTATAAAACTGCCCCTCACGCCAAAATGGAGGCAGATGGACAAAACAATAAGGTGGCGCAACATATTGAGGAGCCCCAAGGCGGCAATGTATTTACTAACGGAAGACTTGCCAACTACCAGTGGAAAAACATTTTTGCACCTGTTGGGATTCGAACCGCGAACCTCTGGGTTAACAGGCAGACATGCCAACCATCACGACACGGGTACCACACCCCTTTCGATACAACTTTTTTCTTAGAATAGAATATGACATCTCAAA
Organism: Melanostoma scalare; assembly: GCA_949752695.1. Classification (NCBI taxonomy): domain Eukaryota; kingdom Metazoa; phylum Arthropoda; class Insecta; order Diptera; family Syrphidae; genus Melanostoma; species Melanostoma scalare. The sequence goes on along the minus strand of OX456984.1, from coordinate 131,495,882 downwards.
GTATGTAACACGAATTACGGGACACCCTGTATATGACAAAAACCCAAAACAGATAGGATGGGTCGAGGCGAGAAAAAAAATTTTAGGGAAAGGAAGGGGGTAATTGACTTAAATGGCTCCCAAAGGTTACTCTAGACAAGGCATTAAAAGAATAAGAAACAATACTTAAATTTTTTTTTTCATAAGCTCTGTAAGACAGATATGAACTATAAATCAACAGAATGAATATTAAAGGAAACCCAAATGCATTCAGTTAAAACAGAATAATTATGGGAAAATGATGTCGACTTGTTGGCGATATTCGAACTTCAGGAATACATGTTGGCAGGGCACCTAACAAATTATATTTCAAGAGAAAAATGTCAAACTCTCAGAGACTATATGCGTTCAAACCACTTTGGGATGCAGTAGAATGTAGAACTTGAAAATTGTTCTATAGTTATTCTATTTGTGTCACGACTCTTAAAAACTCGACTAATAAAAGAAAGAAACATCAACTTTAGAGCTATGTGATAAATAAAATCCCAAAAACATACAATGATCCATTAAGATTGGCATAGCCTGTTAAACCGTTAAACAAACCTAGCACATATCATAAATAAACACTTACTCACCACACCAGCTTTATGGGTTTTTTAGATTTAGATAATACTTCAAAGGCACTATAATACCACAAGATCTTCTACGATCCGCGTACGTCCGCAATAGTTACTGATGCTTATTTTGTTGGTGATGTTCCAGTAGTCCTCACTGATCTTTATCAATCCAACCAGTCTCTGGAATGCTCTGAATGTTACACTGCAGCTATACATTTAAGCGGAAAGCCGATCGTTTCATACTGACACACAAAAAAAGTGTGGATAACTAGATCGATTATTGAAATTTATGTTAACGAGTTTTTTTGCCCAGTTCAAAGCAAAGTTTTTCCCATTGCCTAACAGAGGCACCACGGGAAAAAACAGACACAATGTCTGTTATGTATCTAATTATAAGACTTGAAGTCTTAATTTTAAGCACGTTTGTACAGCTATGAAAAACTTAAGTGTTAGGATAAGTGTTGGCATCGTGTGACCAGAAAAAAGAAACGAACATACCGTATCAGATCTTGTGAATGTTATTAATCTTACAAATTGTTAACGAATATTTTTCTTAAACGTCAATTCAAATTTTATGTCACATATATATTAGCCTTTTTAAACGGAGAAGGAAAATTACGAATTCTGATCGGTCTTTGAGATATAATCATGAATTTGCTATTATGAATTGGTAGCCATTATACATTTTGCGGCTCATATTTTTTTTTTGAAAACAGTTAAGATATAAATGCGCAGATAAAATGCTTTTTACTGTCATATTATGAAGAGAGTATGAATATTCTATTGCTTTTTAATGTCATCATAGGTTTGTGGGCTTAATTCGAAGTGTGTTGAATTGACACAAGCTTGTTCACGGGTAATTAATTTTTATGGAAGAAGCTTGGCAAAATGTTAATTTCTTACTTGAACGCATGAAGAAAGTTATAAATCAAAGCGCAATGATGTTGTTTGATTTATACTGATTTATATGATTTCCTTCCTTTTCAATGATTTGCAGTTATTGAATATAAACTCAATCAAATATAAGAATACATTTTTTAATTAAAAGAATTAGAAAAATTGTTTAAAAAATAAAAAAAAAATAAGTTAAATTAGTTTAAAACAGTTAATTAAATGCTAAAATCTAACTTTTTGTTGGAGCCGGTTTTTGAAAACCTTGTTATTACTTTTCAACATCGATCGGGATTTGTCTGTGGATGTGCATAAGCGCCAGACCGCAAAGGCGATTTTCACTAATTGTGGACCTTAAATAGGTTTAAAGGCGCCGCAATAAAGAAAAAGACCAATCTGCCGAAGAATTCGTAACCGGAAGCGTTGCAAGGATTAAAAGAAAACTGTGTATAATACCAAACACATCCTTATTGCATTTATCAACTCAAGAGCAGTAACGGGAAGACGGTTGTTCTGCTCCTTTACCGTTAATAATTTTTCCGCCACAACAGCAACTCATCTTTGAGCAAAAAACAGGCTGTGTTTGTATTTTACTCTAAGAGTTGACCAAAGCGATTTATTAGCGACTTAACGGTGGTATCCAACTCATCGGTATTATATCGAATTGCATTTCCGGAAAGAAAATTGTAAATTTAAATACATCTAAGGTTTCCGGTCGAAATCTTTCATTCAAATCGGTCAGGACAAAGTCAATTAGAGGTGTATATAACGAGATTCTGTAGTATACCTCAGCTGAATTAGTGTAAAAATTAGCTCGGTGAGTTTGGCATTCACCATAACGTGGAATACGAGGAATTCTCAACTCAACATTCAACTGATCGCATAAATTCAAGAGATAAGGTCAAGAGATTTAGATTGTAGTAACTTGCTCAAGGACTGTGTTAAGGACAACACATCACTCAAACACAAAACTGATACAATAAACTGTGAATTGCATAAAGATGTTATAAGTAAGGAAGCCTTGCCAGCCGTGGTTGGGTCACGCCACTGCGATATCATTTCGAATGCTTCCACAATTTTGATGAGGTCCATAGAAAATTGAAGTACACCTTCATGTCGTTCTACCCACCTTGTTTCGCAAAGTGATGTGAGGGCACACCCCAAGGTGTTCATGAGGACAGTTTTTCGTTTCGGATGCGATTTGAAGAAGAAGATAACCTCTTTCATTATTGCAATAGCGTCTCGAATGGCAGGTACTTTTTAACTTTGTGAAATGGAGTTATTTAGCTTATGACTGTAGCATGGAGTCCTAACAGCGAATTTCCATGACAGCACCTCGAACTTCTGAAAGCATAACAGCACATCCGTCTGTCCCTATTCCCACACAGCATTCAAGAGTAAGTTTGAACTTTTTCTTCAATTGCAACAATACAATTTGGCCGATGGCTTTGCCAGTTAGAGATAACTCCTTAGATTTAAAATTTCCATCCGATTTCTCTTCGGCAGCTAGTTTTTTTCTAGTTTCCCTTCAGCTTTCCTCATCAGATTCGTATTCTTCATCAGTTCTGGAATAAGCTAGTTCCTCAAATGCATCCACGAAAGAGACAAAATTCGTGAGGAACCATTGTGAACGTAGCGTAATATAATACTCAGTTGGGAGAGGTGATGTATCAGTTGTTTCATCAAAAAGTATTGAAAAATATTGTGAATCCCGAACGTTACTCAAAATTTGATCAAAAACTTCTTTTTTGTAGCGAATACGTACAGTTTGTTTCAGACTTGACATTTTTATTGACAGAGAGAGGGGGGGGGGGGGGGGGGGGAGGGGAGGCAATTGCAACCCCCCCCCTGGATCCGCTGCAAGGGAAAATCGGTACATACTATCGTTTTTCATTTGTTTTGTTAAAAAAAAATTGTCATTCCTTGAGTTATCAAGTCAATACCTCTGTGCAATATAACTTAAATTGAAGGTCTTTGTTCGTGTTTTCCTTCTAAACTCAAATCATTGCTTCTTATCGTTTTTTTTTCTTATTCAAAAATACTGTTTCAGAAGAAAGATAAATATGATATTATCAAATCTCGCATCGCATACGCTGATGATGTAGCTATCGCGGTATCAGGAAGACATGCTCAAATCCTTACTTAACCGCCCACAACAAACTAATTAATTGGAAAAAAATGTGGAGTGGCTGTAAATTCCGCAAGTAAGAACTTCAGTAACAAATGGAGTAAGACTAACTTTCTCAGACGAAGCGAACTATCAGTCTTATTCTTGAGAAAAAGCTAAACTGTAATCAAATATACAAGAAAGAGTTTGAAAAGTTACCATGGCTCTTTTCTCCTGCAAAAAAGCCATTGGAAGCAGTTGTGGATCACCCACTGGTTATACACAGCGGTCTTCAGACCGATACTTCCATACGGGGTAACAGTATGGTGAACAGCCGTGGAAAAAATGACATATCGCGACAGACTAAGCAAAGTTCAAAGATTAGCATCAGCGGAGCTCTTCGAAGAAGAAGAGGAAACCGTTCCACATCTTTATCGCCCATGCCCTGCCCACTCTCAAAGACGTTAAACACATTTGGGAGAAATTTTTTTCGACAATGCAAGTAATCTTAGATACATAGAAGTGGATAATCTTCATAGAATGCTGATAATGGTTTTAATATGTGGGAAATTTGCTAGTGGTATCGCAATGGACCTATTTGGTTGGTCTAAAGGCGTTGGTTGTTTTTCCGATAGCCAGTTTAATTTAACCTAACCTGCCATATGCCATCGATTTATAGCATTTGTGAAACATAAATCATCACCTGCGATTTACTTATCGAAATTGCAAGTGCAAACCGCTGAAGAATTTGTGAGCGTTTTAAGAAGAATAACTAGCAGTTCGGGATCATAAGGTACCGTTGAGTCAGAAGACCTTCGCCTTTTTGAAATTAAACGACTTGTATCCATGTATGTAATCAATAAGATAATTTTAAAACGGTCAACCATGATATTTGTAATTGCATCGTTTTCTTACGCCATCACACAAATTTCGGTCTTCGTTTCAGTAAAGTGGCAAATATTTCGGGCAATATATCTAGAGCTAGACGATGTGACTACAGGACTTTGCAATTGCTAATTAAGAGCAAGTTTTTATAAAAAAAATTTTCTCGAAATCGTTCCGTAATCCGAATCGTATTTCGATTTGAGTGACGTATGTATTTCCATAAAATATACGACTTAAAACCTGCATGCAATCTCTCTTTTTGTACAAAATCACCTGCTAGGAGAACCATCTAATACCTCTAAATAGTTTTTGTGTGCCATCATGCATTCAACCAATTCCCAAACTATTAATTTGCTTTGAAACAACACTTTGGATACTGCAGAGTTCCCCGAAAGGTGGCAAGTTGGAGTTTTAATGTTTCCCCGCTCAACAGCAAAATGTGTGCTTCCTTCAAACAACCAAACAGAACTCCAATACCTGATGAAGCAAAATGCAATTCTATTTTGCGATAGAGTTGTTGCCAAAGTCAATGACATTATAAAAATGTTTGTCCAGTTCCAATGGAGAATCGTTTGTTCACTTCATTTATGAGCGTATAGGCGGCATATTTTTACCTCTGATTGCAAAGGACAACGTTTATCTGAATGGTTTATAAATATAAATGCTCATAAGCTATCAGTACCATTGCTTATTTATTTTTATTTATAATATCGAACAACTCTTACTGGGTACGGTGAACCTTATTTGAACAAATTTGAAAGCAAAGTATGTAATTCAAAATAAATATTCTTAAATATTTAATGTTGAAGAAAAAGAAGCAGTTGATAAACTATTTTCAAACTGATTTTGATTTATGTCGAAGATTTTTCAAAATGGAACATATAACACTCGAAGGCCAAAAGTAAAAACCTTTATAGTGCAACGGATTTCATCACAAATCTTAGAGAAGTCAGTGAAAAATTAGGTTTCGAGTCACAGAACATTTATACATTTATAACTGCACTCATGTTAAAATGTATGTATGTATGTATGTATTTTAAATTGTTGTATTTTTTGCAGTTAAAATAAAATAAAATATTTAATCGAAATAGAAGGATTTTTGCAATTGAAAAAGAGCGATTACCTTTCCTCAACATTATTTTATTTTAAATTCACTTTGTTTTTATTGCTATGAGTGCAAGTTTTTTTTATTTTAAGCTTCAAAGAAAAAGTATGTCATCTAAAGCAGAACTCTCCTGCTTATTTTGTTAGTAATTTTTTTTTAATGAGTTTTATAGTTGAGATAATCCACGTGTCCAATTTTTTAATTAAAATTTATTAGCTTTAATTATTTTGAAAATAAAAATAATAATAATTTAAAATTTCACTTAATAAATTAATTTATATTTTTATTAAATTATTTAACTTTTATTAATAAAATTTACTTATATTATTTGTATATATCTAATAAATGAAAAGTTTAGTAAAATTTTTAGCAGTTAAAACACCTTTTATATTTCCTCAGATGTATATTTCAGAAGCAATGCTTGCATCGTCAGTGAGATTTATAAATTAAATTAAATTTAATTATTTGTCAAATAACTAATAAAAAACAAAAATGTTTCTAAACAAAGTTACAATTGAGTTGAGTTGAATCTATTAGAAATTTATTATATATATTTGAATATCGAATTATTGATTGGTCCATCATCACTATTAATTTTTCATTTTTGTTTTAAAAATGTAAAATGATTCAAAAACATCTAATTCATAATTGCTCTTTAAATTTCTTATTCATTTTAAATTTTGAAAACTAAAACTATAACTATTTTCTAGCATATGTTCTGCAACACTTAACTTTTCTTTTTCATTATATTTAAGATGTGCAAAATGTTCTTTAAATCTTTTTAGAATAGGTCTTCTTGTCTATCCTATATATTCTTTTGCACAATCATTACATCCGATAGAATAAATTCCTGATTTTTGAAGTTGTTCAATTTTATCTTTAGATCCCCTAGTCAGATTTTTTATTTTTATTTAATAAAAACATTAAAACAAAAGAAAGAATAAAGAAAATAGTTGAAAGCTGTAAGCAATTTTTCTGATCATTTATGAAAAAATCAAGTTATAAGCTAAGCATGCTTTATTTTAAAAATAAAAACCTCATATGAGTTCAATTTGGATTATTAAAATAATAAATTTCAACAGCAGGTATATTTGTGTCAAACTCTTACTCAGCGCCTACAACTAAAAAAAACAATTGAAAATGAGCAGTTAACCGAGCTTTATTCAATATCCAAGATCACTAAAAAAAAACAGGCAACGTTTTCGGTTGGTATGGTAAGTACCTATATTTTAAACAGTTTATTTAACAAGGTTAAAGCTATTGTATAAAAACCAAAAATGAGTACCTATAAAAATTTGACAAGCTAATTTGCATACATGAAGTTCAACATAACCTTAATTTTTTTACTCTGTTTTTACTGTGCATAAAATAGTGATCGGTTCAACCGTGCAATTTCCCAGAGACCGAGTATTGTTTTAGTCTGCGTTTGCATACCTACAGTGTTTTTTAACCCATTTATTCATTTAAAATGCTTATTTTTTCCTCTTTTCCATTAAAATACAATTTCAGTCAAAATTTATGCGGTATATTTTTTTTTTTATGCAGATTGTATGCATTGCATTGGGTCAAACTCGAGTATATTGTATATGAATAATGAATAGATGCTGGTGGTAGCAATTTCGTGCTGTGCATTGCGTTCCGTTATATGGAACAAGATACATATTTATTTATACATAGTTTAAAAATATCAACGGAAGAATTAGGTAGATAATATTAACCGGCACCATTATATCAAGTGGTATAATAAACCTATTAATTTGCATATAATCGGTTCTTAATCCATTTTCGAATATGTACGTTAACAATAATAATAATAAAATTAATCGTTCAAATTGATGGACCGTTCAATTTTGTGGTTGGACATAAAGTAGTATTTGCGGTTGGAACAAAATTTTGTGGGTAAAACAGTAATATCCGGGATACGCCATCGCATTTGTGTTTGCATTTAATGCTTTCAATAACTTAAGCTACGTTCACACGATACCATAGGTGTGTTGGAAATTGCTGATAGAAGAACATTTATGTGAACTTTTTCATATCTCAAATATTGTAAATGAATTGAACATTGTCTCAAAAGTCTAAAAGCTTTTAATAAATTGTGTAGCAATCGTTTGATAACTCCTTCTGGAAAAAATTTTTCAGGCAAAACTTCTGTACTGACTGTCAATCATGTTAGTTCAGCATCTCATTGTCAGAATTATATGGTTTAGATGTTAAAACCATGTTTCGACGGCGGGCGCGCGGTGACGTAAAGCATGTGTGATGAAAAGGGTCCAAGATACTTTGAAAAAGATCACACTCGATATCCACTTCTTCAACCACCGCTTACGTTTGGTTATAACTGTTACCGTGAAAAAAAATAGTTGAGGAGTTTTTTGAACAAATTCAAATATGTAGTTTGTTCTGCTTTTGAAAAGCTAAAAATCCAGAAAACATATGAAGTGCAGTAAAGAGTTTGATAGATAAACGTTGGAGTGACCACTTCCAAGCAACCAAAGCAGTGTGAAAATTATTCACAGATTGTTGCAACGCTCGAATAACTGGAAAATGATAAATACAATCACATGAATATGGATAGCGATGATATTGTCACATGTATTGGAATATTTAGTTATTTGGTTCATTTGGATGAACTGTTTACTTGGATGAACTGTCTGACTCAAGCTGAAATAACTTAATACTGTAATCCTGATTGATATGTGAGAGAAGTAACTAATTTCTGTATCGGTTGACTTTGTTGAGAATAAGAACGTTCAACGATACAATTATGCTATTGAAGGAAGAACGATCTGAAGAAATCCGAGAAATCACCGCACGTTTCCATAAAGTTTATGAGGAGACATTAGCAAAATTCAACGCACGCTTCACTGAAATACGGAACTTAATGAACTTTAGCCGCTTGAGAAACTTGGTACAAACGGCCAAAAATTACTTCGAAATTAGAAGAAAGGAGTGGAAAGATTCCTTTGAAACAAGTACGCTGAAGTTCAACGTTTTGTCGGTGCTGTATAAAATGCGAGAAGTGTTACAGTGCAATAAGTCACGCGGCAATAAGACCCTTTGTTTTTTTTGTCTTTTTGTTTTTATGGAAGTAGGGCCAGGGGAAGGGGAGGGGGGTTTCCACATAACGAAATGGCAGTAAAAACCGCGGGCCATAGGTTTTATTTTCTTTGAACTCAAATACCATTTCCTAATGGAAAGAAGTCTCACCGTTTACACTTTGACTTATGCGGAACTGACCAGGATAAATTAGCTTAGAGCAAAACGAAAAAAAGTTAAGAAAGTAGATTTAGTTATTGTGTGCGCGAAGTGGGATGTACGTGACAATGGATTTATATGGAATGGAAAGTGGAAATAAGTGCCAAATTGTAGATGTCTTTTGGTATCTTAACGTGATTTTTCTTTCAACCAAAACGAAACTAGAATATATGAATTAAACGCATCCATTATGCTTTTATTCCTTTCCAAGAAGAAAAATTCATTTTGAGATGCCATGTACAATGTACATCAGGTTCTTATAAATGCTGCTTCAAAATCTCAATGAAAGCAATGGACCATAGTTCTTTTCTTTGGTGGGTCTTATTACCTCTTCAAATTGAAAACAAAGCACGTGTTTCTTAAAAAGTGGCCTAACGCATTTCTCACACCCATTGCGTTTGTGAAGAAAGGAGCGAACGGATAATTTTCTGCCGATTCCAAACGGCTAATCGAGAAAGCGCTTTTCATGGGAATGAATTTATTATCGGAGGACTTGCCAATTCCTCGCGAAAGGCGATACCAGTGGAAAAACATTTTTGGCTACTGTTAGGATTCGAACCACGAACCTCCCGGTTAACAGGCAGACATGCTAACCACCACGCAACGGGTACCACATGGAATTTATATAATTTTTTTTTTTTTTGGAAATAAGACTCCGGGTGTTATTGCCGTGAAGTTTATTGCACCGCAATGCGCGAGAAGTATATCCAGAAGTCTAAAAATTTACTGTCGAAACTTTTACAAACAGCAACGAGATCGAAGCTTCATTTTCTGCGTTGAATCAATTAGCATTTCATCTCATCAATCCATGACAAATGATCGCATGCAAAATTTGATATTCATCGCCTTTGAATACAAGAGATTGGATAAAAATTCTATTGATGTCCTCATTAACGACAATGAATGGACGCAAGGTGCAATTTTTTTAACGAACATAGTTGGTTTAAATGTTACCAAACAAAAAGTACATCAAATAGAACTTATGTAGGTATTGATCAAAGAAATAGTTTGAGTTAATGTTTAGAATATTTTAATTGAATCCTAATTGTTATTCATTGTACTTTAAAAAAGTGCTTTGAATAAGGGTGAAAAGGGAAATTTGGAATAAGGGATTTCGATACCAAAGCGGTTTAGGTACAGCATAAGTTTACGCAGGGAGTCATGTATGAATGTATGTACTTATTTCCATTGCATACCTACTACGATTAAGTTACTATATAGTTTTAAAAATAAAAACGTGCAGTAAAATTATAAAAAATTGTCATACTTTTTGATTAAGAATAGGGTAATTCGTACTTTTATGTGCCATACCTTGGAATGTCACTTTTGGTCATATTGTAAGAAAAAAATTGTTATATAGTAAAGTTCGTTTTCCAATTTTAACATCAACTTTTGACGATTAAAAAAGGCTAACTTTGGTGTGCCCTGACCCGTGATACCTTCGATTTTTCTGTCAGTATTGATATCAGAAGAGGTTGCAGCTTTTATTAAGTACATCTTATTAATGCGTTTAAGGTTATCATATACCCCCAAAACCTAAGTATATTGCTAAGAAACCGTTTTCAAGCTTCAACGATTTTTCTCTCGGTCATATTTTTGAATTTTTTTTTTTACTCTAAGGTCTTAAGAACCATTTTGAGTTTTGGTTCTTTTTTTAATTTTTTAATGAAATGTTTTTCGAGTGAGCTTTTATCTAAGCCGATCCCTAATTGTGGACAGCTTTAAAAAGCAAACAAACGAATGATTAAGTTTTTTTAATGCAAAATTTCAAAAAACTTAAAAAAAGGATCGGGTTTTTCAATAAGAGCGCTACAAAAGTATTTTTTAAATAAAACAAAAACGGTTTTGGATACCAATAAAATTCTTTTGCATGGTTACCACGGCACGCTTGCAGAAGTCCAGACGCTGAACCCAATTTTCGGCGGTTTTCAAGCATAAATCGGCCGATACTGCTGCAATTTCACGTTCGATATTCGCACGAAGTTCATCAATCGTCGTCGTCGCTGGCTTGTTAAGGCATAGACCATAGACTTGACGTAGCCCCACAGGAAATAGTATAACGGAGTCAAATCGCACGACCGATGCGGCCAAGCGACTGGACCATTTCGTGAGATAACATACGCTCTCCAAACTTGGTTTATAATAAATAAATTGTGACATTCGCAATGTGGCTTGCGGCGCCGTCCTGTTGGAACCACATGTCCTCCAAGTCCATATCATCCAATTGGGGCCAAAAATATTCGGTTATCATTGAACGGTAGCGATCCCCATTCACAGTAACGTGCCGGTCTTGATCATCACGGAAGAAGTAGGTACGGTCCAACGACGCCACCGGCCCATAAACCACACCAAACCGTAATTTTTTCGGGATGCAATGATGACTCATGGAGTACGTGTGAATTGCTGCCTGACCAATACCGCAAATTTTGTTTATTGACGAAGCAATTCAGCCAGAAATGAGCCTCATCGCTGAAGATGATTTTTCGATGAAAATCCGAATCATTTTCAAGTTGTTGCTCACCCCATATTCACGAACATACGACGCTTCTGGTGGTCAATTGGCTTCGGTTCTTGCGTCAATTAAATCTTGTAAGGATGTAGGTCAAGATATTTTCGCAAAATTCGCCACAACGACGTCACAGAGATGACCAACGCTAGAGAACGACGTGTGAGAGACACATTTGGGCTTTCTGCAACTGAAACCTCAGCGTAGCGCTCTTAATATTGAGGCCACTGACTCCGAATTTCGGTAGTAAATTTTAATTGCAAACCTTATTGAAGAGAAATGTAAAAAGAGCGGCAATGGCGTCGTTTGCTGTCCCTGTCGCTCTACTTTTGTAGCGTCCCTGTTGAAAAACCCTTTACCTCTGTAATAAATCTACAACTTCTATTATAGCAATTAAAATGCTGTCAATACTAATAGCTCATAATAACCGCTATTAATGCGGAAAAATAGATGCATCGCTTCTTAATAATTTTTTTCTGTGTTTGATTTCAAATCACGGTTTGTTGCACTCACTTACACTAGGACATAACGCTGGCACTTCTAATGCTCATCACTTTTAATTTGAAGTGAAAACTATAAATGCATAATGGAGACATTAATTCTACACAAGAGCGTCGCGGTTGGCGTCGCGGTGCAATCGCTAGATTTGCAGTTGTACTTACCTTCTACATCTAAGAACTACGACCATTACTATAGCACCTATAAGAGCTGATATGATTGAAACTATGATTAAGGTAAACGCCCATCCTAGTTCGCCAGCGTGGTCTGAAAGAAAGAAAATAGAGAATAAATGAACATGACTCAGAAAATATGGAATATAAGTGTAAATTGCAAAATGGAACAATTAGTTTGCTGCAGTACGAGTCGGTTATAAAGGTAAATAAGGGATTTAGGTTCTCCACAATTCTCATGCTCGAGGTGGCTTGAGTCGAGGAGGGCGAACACAATTTATGTTGTGCTGTGACTGCAATTGACTGCGGTGTGACGTGCCAAGCTCGAGATAATAAAACAAAGTATAATAGCAGCTATGATGTTTTCTCTTCGACGAAATAATTGTCTTTTGTTAGTACAGGTTGTTTGGTTTTAATGGCTTCGTGACACTATTGTGCTGGGATTGTGATTTGAGATTTGGGAGTGAGTAAATAAAATTGTTTGTTTTCGCATTTGATAGGGGTGTGACTGTAGGGGTGATGAGCCTGAGACTAGTTCTGTTGTTTTGAGGGTGTAATATAGGACAACGATACGAGATAAGACAGGGTCTATGTGGAAAATTTAAATCGAAATAGACCTTCTTGACATTATCAAAGCTAATAAATAAAAAGCTTTTGAACAGATTTGTAACAAACCAACATATGTTTGATTTAGGATTTTCGTTCATTATAAATGAAAGCCTAAGAAGTTAGTAAAAACTCAATTTTTTTCTCCCGGAGGTTTTTAAAATACTAACTCCAGCACTCAGATCTAAATAATGGTCTATTGTACAACCAGATAGCAACCTTATTTGCAGATGTTTGTAGAAAAGCCAAAAGACGTCTACCATGACATAAAGCCCCTAAGTTACCAGTTCTCACCATGTCTTCGCCGAGTACCTATGTACTTGGCAATAGAGAAATGCGACGTGGATATTTAACAATCTTTCTGCTACGAGACAGAAAAATTGTTGGTGTTCTTATTAACGTTAAGGAGAATACGTAAGGTCTGTCTACATCCAATGGGGACATGCCATCTACAGTTGTGCTCTTGATACATCCAATAGCTGATTGAAGCCCTCACTGAGGACCCTGGCAGATCGAGCGCTGTTTGTATATAATACAATTCAAAAAGATATACCCTGTAGCTGGTTCTGTGGCTTAAGCCAATAAACAAATCCAAAATACTCTTTTGAGAGAAAGTCAACAACTGATGCAATCCAAAGTAGCAGGATGCTAATGGAAAAACGTCATGATTCTTTAAAAGTTTTACAGGTTGTACTGACTGATTTCGGAAAATCATTCGATCGTCATCAACAAGATCTAATATGGGTGGCAATTAGACAACGAAGAAACGAGAAAAAAATCCATATCAAAAAAATAGTCACAATATCACAAGGTTCGCCGCACATAGGCAGCTCCATAGAGATTAGTGCGCAAAAGGTTACTTAGAAGTTTTGGGTATACAAACAAAAACTGACACTTTTCATAAAGTATACGTTATTTCTGGTAACAAAATGCAATTCTGTTTTGTTTTTATGTTTTGCACTATTTTAGTCAAGCGATTGAAGTTGATTAGTTGAAAAATTGTAAAAAGTAGTTTATACTGTTTTTATCAATATCTTTGCTATTTATTGTGCGATTAAAAAACCAAAATTTTTTTTTTAAATAGAGTGCCAATCGTTGATTATAGGAAAATCCGTGATAAAGTATGCGTGGCTTCCTAAATCTAGCAATGAATTTGGTTTGGCTTAATCTAAAACTAAAATTTTGGCCAAAATAAAACGAAAATGTTATGTAAAATTATTCGATATCTTACCTCGTTCTCGAGATATTTATGCTAGAAATCGAAAAATATTTTTTGTTCTATTTTTTGGCCTCAAGTATCGAGTATTGAAAACGAAGTGAGCTATCGAAAAATTTTATTTTGCATTTTCTTTTCATTTTAGCCAAAATTTTAGTTTTCGATTAAGCCAAATTCATTGTCAGATTGCGGCGTCACGGATATCGTACTGTCCCAAAATTGAAAACCAACCATTTTGTTGTTGTTCATATTTGTAAACAACCCCGCAAATTAGTCTTTCATTAAAACAAATTAGATTGAAACGCATTTTCACTCTTAAACAAGGTTTCGAAATACATACAAAGAATCTCTTTAAACTAATCAAAATAGTTTATCGCGCAAAACTAATAATTCTACCATACTGAGCCCTGAGCGTGGTTACAATTTCAGACTACGAATACCAAAAAAAAGAACGAAAAAATTTATTAGTATTAAAACTTGTTAATTTTTCAACAGTGACAAATTTCGTACCAAAACATTCACTGCGAGGGGGTCTGTGATGCAGCCTTTTTGGCATTCCTATTCCGAAATTGTTATGACGTGCCTTGTGATAGGGGCCAGTACAAGCCTACTTATTGCAACAAATTCGACTAAAACTTTTTGAACCATTGCAGAAGCATTTTCAGTAGGTGGACAAAATAAAAACAAATTCATTTCACTTCGACAATTGCCCAACAAAATACCAATTCTATCTTGTTTCTTGATAGTTAACTTTGCCACTTAGCACAAGGTCGCATAACTTATGAGCCAATCACATAGAAAGGAGCACTACTCGAGCAGTCGAAAAGGAGCATAGGTAACATCTCTAAAATTTAAAACTGTTCTCTGAATAGGTTGTTAAAGTTTTTATGAGATTTTTATTCAAATCTCATAAAAACTTTTAACAAACAATTTAAAGAAATACACATCAAAAAGAATTTCACATCACATAGATGTTTGATTGGCCTGTAGCAGTAAACCGCCTCATTTCGTTAGACTTTATTAGTATGCCATGAAATATAAATTAGCCACTCCATTGTCACAGTAATCAATAATCTTAACCGGACATAATTGTCGTGTCTAAGAGAATCAGAGCCGATCAAAATGGGGTTTACTGAATGTTGTAGTTTTGGTAGTTTGTTGTGTTACGATTGGCAGTGTAAGAAATTTACGAAGGTGTATCAAATACTACTTGGTCACATTTTTGGAAAAAAAAGTAATTGCTGAAAAAAGCAGGTCTGATAAAATAGTGGGTCTACGAAACCAAAACTGGGTCAATATTGGTAAAGGAATTCTCCAGGTCCCAGTATTAGTATTAAAGATCCAATGATCAATAAGACAATGAATATCTCTATGTAAGTTTTCAAGCGTACCTATCACTTATCTTAATTTAAAGTCCAGAAAGAGTGAAAATTAATTTCAATATCGAATAACAAATTTTTAGAGATCATTATCTTGGTCTTCATTGTGTTCTTTTGGAATGACTGCAGCAATAAATAACAATTTAATTTGAATAATATACCCTTTAGTATTCGCACCTCGTTGAAATAAAATATTGAAATGGACTGCCTAGTGGGCCTAAAAATGATTTAATCAAATCTAAGCCAAAAAGTATATTCCTGAGACTTGGGAAAAATAAAATCAATTCAATCTACGGTCTAGGCTATGAACAGAAAATTTATTTTGTTTCGTGTGTGGACCGAGTCCAAATTATGCAAATTATCGTACCTATCAGTGTAGGAAATGAAATAACCAAATTAGAATGTAACGCAATGTTTTCTTAGCAAAAATATGAGTTTTATATACGACTGTATAATAAATTTTTTGAATTATTTTCACAAAAACGAATAAATTTGGAAAAATATTTTTCAGATCGCTTTGTTTCTAGGTGCTGTGGGTTTGCCCCTTTGGTCTTGATAATATGATTTGTATGTTCACTGAACACGAGAAAAATAGCTTTTTTGGGAAAATATGGAGTACTCAGTGAGACGCGAGTGGCAAGGTCATTCGCTGTTTCATTCATAAACTTAATTTGAGTGATTAAAAGCCTTTATAATTATATTCTCATCATTGTTATTGCGGAAGTAGTTTGTTTTTCTTGTTGTGAATTTGAAAAAAAAAAAAAATATGTTTGGTTGCAGAAACTATTTGCTAACCAACGAATATTTTTTATCTACTCAGATATAGTGCTGTTCGAAAAATGTTGGTCAAACTTGTGGCAGTAAGTTTCTTTTTTTTTTATTAAGAATTTGTATTCTTATGCGGTTTCAATCGCTGCATGATATTTTTAGAAAAAAAAGTTGTTAGACCGAAGGTACTTGCCTCATTTTCAGAGACTAAAGAAAAAACCGTTGTATTGTTGCAGTATTACGTTTATATTGTTTTTCAGAAGCATTCTCTATCTAATCAGAACTTTGTTGGGCTTCTTTTGTTTTTAGTACAGCTGCGCATCGGCAAGATACGCAGATTTTTTAGGTTTTCAATTTTCTCTGGACGCTTTTTCGCAACATTAAGATTCATTACTGCCCAGATATTCTCTATCGGCGGTCGTCAAAGGTTTTCCTTCTACTGGGGCCTGTAGCACAAAGCTACAAGTCTACAAGTTAAGAGATACTTGTAGGATTATGTGCATCACACTTGTAGATGAGCAAGCCAACTTGTAGCTTCGTGTATCGTGTAACAGAAACACATGTCATAATTCATTTGTATAATAAGTACTTGTAGTTTTGTGTAGTCTCCATCTCAATATAGTTTTTGCAATTCCATATCACAGTTTGTTGAACACCATTTATTTTGTTTATTTTTATTTTATTTTATTTTATTTTATTTCGTGAATGCTAAATAACTGTAAGATACAATATCTTATTTAATAGGTAAAGCTAGATTTTACATAGTTGAATTTTCTAGAAATTTTACATTTTGTCAAATTGAGAAGGGGCAGACACAAAATGTTAGCTTTCTATTGGTTTTTCTCTTCTTTTTTTTCACTAAATAACTTTCGTTTGTCGCAATCTGCTATCACTATCACGATATAAATTCACCCGATATTCATTTTATGCTCTATTTCAACCAAATTTTACAATCTGACGAAAAAACATTGTTTGAGCAACATTTTTCGACCAGTATTGTATATTTAAAAGGCAACTGCTGTGAAAAGTAGTTTGTGTCAATATAAAACTAAGTTTTTGACTTTTACAAAGTACCTATCTCGATTAGGGTACAGCAAAAGTAACAACAGCACCTTACGCCTTACAACGAACGAAAACAATGTACACATAAAAATGTTTTTATTTTTTTGGGTTTTAAGACTTTAGACTAATTTTGGAAAAGATCGGTATATATTTTCATATCTACTACTTTTATACAGAAAACTGGAAAAGAAACGTGATGGTCTACAAGCGGAGCTTTTCAAACACGCTGGAGATGACCTGGTCAGGAGCATACACCAACTCATCTGCAAAATATGGTCGGAGGAAAGTATACCCGATGAGTGGAACCTCAGTACCATCTGCCCGATCCACAAAAAAGGAGACCGCCTACTCTGCGCCAACTATAGAGGCATTATTCTTCTAAACATCGCCTATAAGATCCTTTCGAGCGTATTATGTGAACGTCTCAAGCCGTTTGCTGATGATCTAATAGGTCCTTATCAATGCAGCTTCAGACCTGGAAAATCTACCACCGACCAAATATTCACATTGCGCCAAATCCTGGAGAAAACCCAAGAGTACAACATCGACACCCACCACCTGTTCGTCGACTTTAAAGCAGCGTACGATAGTGTTAATAGAGTTGAAATGTATCGTGCTATGTCTAACTTTAGAATCCCTGCTAAACTGATACGCCTTATCAGGTTGACGTTGGAGAACGCTAGCTGTTCCGTCAAAGTTGGTAGAGATTACTGAAACCTTCGAAACCACCAGAGGGCTTAAGGCCCCGGCCCATAGAACGCGGTGCGTGCGTGCGGCACCGCTTCCAACTCACAGCTCGATTAAATACACACGTTCTTATGAGAGGTGACCCATAAGCACCGAGAGCAACGCGCCGCACGCGCCGAGTAGCCAAACTTCTATTTTGCCGCGGCTCTCACGCGGTGACAGAACCAATTTGAAATTTTCTCTCTGATGACATGCGCAGTAAGAACCAATTTGAAATTTTCTCTTCTGTTAACATCAGTGGCCTTGTTGAGTTGAGACACCGCAACGGATTCTATGGGTCACCCCTATCAGTTGCGTGCGGCAAAACCCACCGCATCAGTTGCCGCGCCGCTCCTACCGCGCGCAACGCGTTCTATGGGCCGGGGCCTTTAGACAAGGCGACGCATTGCCATGCAGCTGTTTTAACATTGTGCTTGAAAATGTAATACGTAGCACCCATGCCAGTACATCGTGCACCATTTTCAATAAATCAACACGATTACTTGGGTTTGCAGACGACATAGACGTGTTAGGAAGAACAAAGCGAGCAGTAACTGGTGCATTCACTACTATGGAGTCAGCAGCAAGCCAAATGAGGCTGAAAATAAACGAGGACAAGACGAAGTATATGCTCTCATCAACAAAAGTCCAATCCCACCACCGACTTGGTCAAAATGTCAGTCACCATTGACACGCATAACTTCGAGGTAGTCAGTGAATTTGTCTACCTGGGCACTGCTGGTAAACTCAGCCAACAACATTAGCGCTGAAATCAAACGCAGACTAACTCTTGCTAATCGCTGTTTTTTGAGTTAAATATAATAAGCAATTGAGGAATAAAGCCCTATCGAGAAGAACCAAGGAGACACTATACAAAACACTCATCATCCCGGCCCAGCTATATGGTGCAGAAGCATGGACCCTCTCCCAATCGGATGAAAAGTCACTTGGAGTCTTCGAGAGAAAAGTTCTGCGTACGATTTATGGTCCTGTTTGCGTTAATCGAGAAGACAACGTTTTGCGAAGAAGATACAACGACGAACTATACGAGCTGTACAGCGACATAAGCTTAGCCAGAAAAATTAGAGTCCAACGACTAAGATGGCTGGGCCATGTAGAGCGAATGGACATCAACGCTCCAGCGCGTAAAGTCTTCAACGCCAAACCAGAGAGAGTCAGAAGCCAAGGTAGACCTCATCTTCGATGGAGCGACCAGGTAGAAGGAGATCTCCGCCAACTTGGAGTGCAAAATTGGAGACGGCAGGCTAGAGATCGAGCCGGCTGGAGGGGCATATTGGACAAGGCCTAGAAGCACCACGCTCTAGTTGAGCCACCTAAAGAAGAAGAAGGAAAAGAAACGAAGATAGGACAAAATGTTTTTCAGATTTTTTCGAACAATGATGAAGATTGAAAAAGCAGTTAATCCACCGAACGATTTTTCTTTTGGTGTTTACTGATATAACTATTCGTATGAACTTTCGACTTCAATGAATACGATACGATTCAATTGAACAATAAACCAAATAGTCTCATTTAACACACAGGGAGTTTATTCTTGTTTTGGATTTCATCGTTTTAATTTACGCATCACTTTTTGAGCTGCAATAAAAATAAAAAGCGCTTTCTAACTAAGTCTTTCGGAATCGCCATTTAATTGTAGTCCCTTGAAATGCGTTAAGCACGAGCTCTGTTTCTTTCTATTTATTTACTAATTTATTTATCACTTTTTAAGCAACAGTAATGGAAATTGTGCAGTGACAAAATTGCAAATTGAACAAAACCGAACATGGTCATAATGGCCATAATTGTGACTATTCTTGCTGTAGGTACCTAAACTCTATACACTGCGACAGCAGTTACGAATACGGATTGATCACTTTTTTAGATAGAGAGAGAGTTAGGTGTGCCACCCCTCCAACCGGACGGCGGCCGGTTTCTGTAAACTACATCTGCGAAACATGCTTTGCATACAACAATTACCAAGTATTCAGTTAAATTAAGTAATTTCACCCGGGGATGACATTTTGCCTTTTCTTGTTGTGTCTCAAAAGACAACATAATCAACTACATGCGGCTAAAACCGCGTTCCGACACTTTAACGTGGTCTTTATGGGTGTCTCCGTTTTGTATCCATTTTGTTAATATTTGCTTCATGGAGCTGTGAATAAATGACTCTAATTAAATACATTGCTACTATTTATGGCAGCACAGCAATTGCTTTTTGCTTCTATATGCCCAAGAGGCGATCTAAGATTTATTGATGTGGCTCAACGAGCACATTGAAATAAAATTAATCTAATAACAAAAATCACTGGACAACAATGCTTGGTTGGCTTCTGTTAGATTTTATAAGACTTAGTCTATGAACAAGTTAGGTTAACGCTTTTGGGCATAGAATTTGCTAAACAAAGCCAAACTGGATTCCAGTCAAAGGCGAACCAAATGAGTGTGCAACATGACATGGCTGCCACCATAAGTGGACACATAAAGGCTCGTTTTGCCGAAATGCTCAGGTGTTACCTGCTAATGACACAGCAAAACATTAAGAGACAGCAGATATGTGCGTACCACATGTACTTGGTAATTTTTCAGTACTTTTAAATTCGAAGTCGTTTTTTAAATTTATTATTTTTTTTGTAAGATTAAACATTTATTGTATTGTATAGATTAAACATATATTATAATGTACTTAACATTTAATTGATTAGATAAAAAAGGAGAAAAAGTGAACAAAATAAGTGTATGTATGAGAACAAAAGTAATATTCGGATAAGAAAAATCAGTAAGAAAAGATTTTTTATAGGGTAAAAAATTTTTTTCACCTTCCAATTTGGGGATGAAATATAATCATTCTTACTGTAGGACTATTTGGCATCCTAATGCTGAAAGAATCTTTGAACTTTGTCCAGTAGTTCCTAAATTGCCGTTCCCAACCCATTTCTGTTGGAATCTTCCGTTCCAGTGGAAATATGCGAATGAAATATAAATCTATGCCACTGAGGGATAATGGTACATCCTAGATTTGAAAGAATTTTCGAGATCGGTCAAGTAACTTTATGGTTCCCGTTCTCGTTTCCCTTTCTGTTCCTGTGAGATTATAGTGATGAAATATAGTTTAAGTTACTGATGAAGGGAGATAATGTGGCACCCCTAGTGCAGAAAATTTTTTTGAAATCTGTGGAGTAGTTTCTAATTTTCCGTTCCCAACACCGTTCCTGTGGGAATATGGGGATCAAACCTTGACAAGAATCATCTCTGGACTAAGCTATGTCTACCCTGAAAATTTCATAAAAATCCGTTGGGTGGTTTAGGAGCTTACCCCGGGCATACATACATACATCCTATTTTATATATGTGTAGAATGTAGATATAGATAGATAGATTTGTTTTTATTTTCATTTTTATCTACCAAAAATGTATGTACCTACTATACCTTATAATGTACATGTAATGTAATAATTGAAACTGTAATTGTCTTGACATAAACCATCCGCTTTGCGTTTTTATCGCATTTTAAGAAAAACTCCCTGTATATTTCTTTATAAATTAGCGCGGACATCAGAACACAGTGCGAGCATTTAGGAAAATAGGAAAGGCTTTAATAAGAGACACAGGTGCACATTCCTTTTGAATTTTTGTGAATCATAAAGCAGTGGAAAACAGAGACTGATATAGCATTCCACATTTGGGTAGTGCGATTAAAATACAAATCTCTGTAGAAGTATTCCTATAGATAGGCGGGTATTGCGGCTAAATTGTTTCAGGGGAGGAATGCAACTGGCAATTTCACTAGAGTACTTTACGAAAAAAAGTGATAGAAATAAAGTGAAGCGAATTCACCGGTTCCATGATTGAACAACCACCTATTAATCTCAACCCAGTTTTGTACCCTATCATGTAGGTCCAAAGATGTTTGAGGAGCACCTGACTAGAAATGAGAACTATAGGGTAATTGCGGGAAAGATGCCGCTGTTTTTAAAAAAATCAGTATCATTTGTTTATTGAAGTGAAATAAGCTATGTTTATATAAAAATCTTAGTAATGAATTTAGTTCCTACCATAAAAAACAAAAGAACACGAAAAAATTAACAATTTTTATGTAAAATAACACAAAAGAAAAATATATCACATGTGCCATCTCTCCCTGCATGTGTGGGAGAGATGACGCATAGGAAATGCATTGAATTTAAAACATTGAACATGCTTTTCTGTTCCTGATCCCGTCCACAGTCCGTACTCAGAGTAGATTCAAACGTTTTGTACCGTGTAGGTACATGCAGTTATTCATGACATTGGATGCAATCTTCCCTTTTTGTTGTTTTGAAATAGTTTTCCCAAAATTCAGAACAAACATTTGGATCGTCCGTGGACTCAACCTTTCTTTTGGTTAATTGTTTTTCTTTTATTTTTTTTTTTCGGCGGCTTCAAGTTTTTTTTTCAGTTGAAATAGGAGAAGTTAAAACCTCTGCCAACAGCCTACGATAAGAAAAAAAGGCACTGGAATTTCGGCAGTCGTAAAATTGGTTGCAGTAATTTTGATGCCTTTAGTTAGTTGAAACATGATGAGGTGTGCGTTTCATTTTCGGAATGACTGCATGATGTACCTATTGCTGGTAGTTGAAATTACCGGTTCCAGGATTAATTCAGAACATGAAACGGCCGCGACGTTTCGGAAAAAATAGCTGTTGGTTCTTGAACTTCTGGCTTTTACTCAAACAGTTTTTCTGCTTTTCGGAGAGACCTTCTTTTGTCAATGTTTTCTCGGGCTTTTCCAGCGCCTCTTCTGTCCAACTAGCCCTGGTTTATGCGCAGATGTTTTTTAGGGGCAAACTGAACCTTAATACTCTATTTAAAAAAAAAAAAAAAAAAAATATAAAAGCCAATTCAGCATGCGACATCTTCTCAAAACAAAAGTACGGCATCTCTCCCAAAATTAAGGATGCCGCACCACATTACAAAATTCATAAAAATTGAAAAAAGCACACTCATGAGTATTCATAAGGACCTATTTATTATACAAAATGCTTTCCCTGGACAAAACACTCGATAACATCTTTTCAAATCGATTACTTGTAAAGCTACGTGTACATGATTGCCAGTTCTGAAAATATTGCCGGATATGTCAATGAAAAATTTGTCTCGTGTACACACCAAATTAATTTGCAGAAAAATTATTTGGCTGCACGCAAGCTGACAACCGTGTACACACCAAATTAATTTGCAGACAAATTTGTTCATCAGTCAATTTGAAGACAAATTTATTTGCAGATGTGGCAGTTGTGTGTACACAAATTTGGTTCATTTTCTGACGTTTCTGCAAGTGTCTGGCAATAAATAAATTTGCAGATCCAGTTAAAAGAACATTGAAAATTGAATTTGTGTGTACACGGTTTGCAGAAATCTACAAATGTTTGCAAATCTATTGTTAGCTATTTGGCCAAATTAGTTTGTTTACATTGTCAGCCAAATATTTGGTAACAGAGTTGCAGACATTTGTAGATTCCCTGTACTCACAAAACAAATTTTCACCCTCATTGTCAGCTCAGTTTCACACATTGTCAGACGTTTGCAGATCTGGCAATGATTGTCAGACCTACCAATCGTGTACACTTAGCTTAACGAAAAAAAGTGCGTAAGACAAAATAAATTACAAAAAAATATCGTTGCATGTCGGATGTTTCCAATTTTTTGTCTTACGTTTTAGTTAAATACCTAACAGTGGCGTGGCGTGGATATTTTCAAATGGTAAGTCGAGAAAAATGAATCACCTACGAGCCATTCCATATGAAAACGGTCAATCCGAAATGTTGCTATACCTCCGATTTTGCAAAAAATTTGTAGAAATGTTCTTTTGCTATCGAAATACGAAATCGTCAAAGGATTTTTTTTTGCAATTTTCCTCTCCCCTCCAGCCATACTCAAAGAACCGAACATAGCGATTTTATGGGCTTCAGACTTTGCACTCTTAAATTGTCTGTATTCAAGCGATTAGGACGATTAAGGTGTCATTTTAAAGCTGATAAAGCATTCTTTTCAAATCAATCAAAAGGTTTAAGATATTTGAGTTGCTTTAGAAACCTGATCCTTTTGAAATCAACACATTTTATATACATTTTTGCCATTTTTGAAGTAGTCCTGTGCCTAAAATATCAATAGTAAGTCCCTAAAAACTTCCCTGATTAAAAAAAAAGCTTATTCTTTTAATAAAACACAGTTCTTAGTTTCAAAGACTTTTTTTAATATCGTTCTATCCAAAAAATTTTAAAAATTTTTTTGTAAGCTTGTTTTTAATCAGCTGTAGCTTCAGTGTACATGCGAATAACAAAATGAAATTTTGAAGACTTAAGACTTTTTTAAGACTTAAAGTTGAAAAATAGACCTTTAAATCCTGCCCACTCTCGTATTAATATCTGGCAGTCAACATTCCCAAAAATGTGCCCAAAGATTGGCTTTTTCCATAGCTTAGAAATAAGCTTGTTTTTAATCATCTGTAACTTCAGTGTGCATGCGAATAACAAAATGAAATTTTCAGGATAGTTGAAGAATAGGCCTTTAAATTCTACCTACTTTCATTTTGATATCTGGTAGTCAACATTCACAAAAATGCTCCCAAAGATTGGCTTTTTTTCAAAAGCTCAAAGTTTGAAAGGGATGTTTGTAAAGCACATAAAAAAATTTGTTTTTTGATCAACTTTGGATTTTTTATTTTGTAATTATTGTAAGGTTTAATTAGGGAAATTTTTAGGGACTTACTATTGATATTTTAGGCACAGGACTACTTCAAAAATGGCAAAAATGTATATAAAATGTGTTGATTTCAAAGGGATCAGGTTTCTAAAGCAACTCAAATATCTTAAACCTTTTGATTGATTTGAAAAGAATGCTTTATCAGCTTTAAAATGACACCTTAATCGTCCTAATCGCTTGAATACAGACAATTTAAGAGAGCAAAGTCTGAAGCCCATAAAATCGCTATGTTCGGTTCTTTTCGATTCGTATTTCGATAGCAAAGGAACATTTCTACAAAGATTGAGCAAAATCGGAGGTATAGCAACATTTCGGATTGACCGTTTTCATATGGAATGGCTCCTACACAAATTAATAAGGAATAAACAGAAGGTACCTTAAATTCCAAACGTGGATTAATCGAAGCCAATTTTTCTATACTTTAAGTCATTTAGGTTGAAATTCACTTTAAACTTGCAAATAATTCAAAACAATGATCAGTAGAACAAAAAAAAAACAGCACAACAAAACCGAATTTGCCGTACATTACTCTAAGGCGAAAAATGTATTATTTTCTCCAAGCAGAAATTGCAGTAAGACGAAAATTATCGTCTTACTTTTTTCAATAAGAGAACGTGTATTGAAAAGGGAGGCACCGGGTGGAAGTATATCGTAGGAAAGACAGGGACAAACACAGAATATGTTCTGCGCGGCGATTTTCAATGCTTTGTGTATTGTGTGTGTATCTCGCAAATTTAAAAGTGCATGAAGAACATTGTATGTATGGGCAAAGATAGGCTGTTGACTGCTTTGTAGACTTGTTGTAGACTTATGTTGCTGGTTTTTTCTACGAACAAGGGACACATTTTAAAAGGTAAGACGATAGGAATCGTGTTATATGGACGCCACGCCACTGATACCTAAGGAACAAAATGCAAAATAAAACTTTTTGTGGGGATGACTAGATAAGAGTTTGGTTGAATGCGGCATCTCTCCCGCAATTAGCCTACTATAGTTTTAAGTGGATAAGCTTTATAAATTGTAGCCTTATCACACCTTAATCAAACATTTTGCAACGTTTTTGGCGACTTCAAATATTTATTTATTTATTTATATTATTATCGTTTACACACATACCAAGTACTGGAAGATTTTTGATTTCGTTGAGGCGTTACCATTAATGGATAATGACAAAGAGAATTTTAAGCTTTAACGACAATAGACGGCATTGTGTTTTCAAAGCATTGAATTCTACTCGGCTCTTACTACCCCATGTAACAGTGTTGTCAAGGTCATAGTTCAACGAGCTAATCATACGGAACAGTTGCAGTCCCACATCTGAAGAGCAGGAATTTGCTAATGAGGCGAGGCCCTGAGAGGAAAACAAAATTGGCACTAAGCTTTACCCAGACAGGTTGTATGTACTCTGAAGGGCAAATGCATTTGCTTCAGTTATTCATTACCTGATGTCCTGATGATCTAAAAACCAATGAAAGTAGATCAGAGGTCTTATTTCATTATTCAATGCTGGAATTACTGTGTTTGCTGGCACCAGACTTGCCCTTCAATAGGTCCTTACAGGATATGAGTCCTGTATTGTCATTTTTCATTTACCTGTTGCCTTCCTTAGATGTATTATTTATATTAAAAAAGCTTAATCAGTAACATAATGTTGCTGGAATATATCAAGTTCCCTTAGTAAAGAAGTAAAGTCCCCAAGTATCTTAAAATGACTACAGGAACTTTTGTACTCAAACAATATGTAAAGCAACAGTACCTATCTTTAAAATATAAGCAAAAGTTATTTCACTCCAGAAAGTTAAGAGCTATAGGTAAATCAACTTAAAAAAAATGAAATGCTTAAAAATGTTCACTCAATTGGAAGCCTGATGTTGGCATATTAATGTCGACTAGTTGACCATCGTGTGGGACTAAGAACTCTCTACGGTACGTTCTTCAAACCTATTCGCAGATCTTGTGTGAACACAACTTTAACAATGTAAGTTACCTATTTGTGCCCAAGACAAACGTTCGTTCGTACATATATTTAAAAGACTTAAGGCACACTTGCTCAGCAGGGAATCATTTCCATGACCATCGTTAAACATAAAATTTGATTAGTTGGACAAATTTATGAGCTAAGAGCGGGTTCAAGCTTCGAGACATGTTAACAACATGACACCATTAACTCATAAAGCTTATTCATAAAGCCGAAAATTACCCCCACAGTATTATAGCTATGGGATGCAAGCACTTCATTTAAAACAGTTATTATTAAGAAGAATATTTTTGGATAGTTAATAATTTGAACGCGACGCAACGCACCCACACACGACTTGGCTCGGTATGAAGTACGCAAGATGTGGAAAAGAATGGAATAAAATCGTGGACAGCTTATTGGGAGGCGCGATAATTTATTACCTTGTTACGTTGTAGTACGACCAGTGTTGGAGGTGGTTAGTTATTGAAATACTTTGAGTGAATTTAATAGGCGAGCGCAGGAAGATTACTTTTGGTAATGAAAAACTAATTGAAAATTTTAAGTAGGTATATATGAACACATACTAATAATAATAATTAAAGGCAATATTATGTCACTTTTTTATTAGTCCTCAACTTCCGTTGTTTACTGCTAGCCTCATATGATGATCTCGGCACCAATGCATTTTAGAATTTTATATTTCTTTCTTGGTACAAACGAATGCTCTCTTGAGAAACGTAGATATCATTATTTAATTTTGATTGATAGAAACAATTATTTTGTCTGACATATCCTCGCCAAAGTAATTAATTCTTCTCATAAACTAACCCAAACAGAAACAATATTTCGTTTTTGATGAAAAAATATGATCTTGTTTCCTCGCGATGCTACTGTCCATTTTTTGGCCCACTTTCCCTGGTCAAAAAACACTTCAAAAGAAATAAAGAAATATTCAAAAATGTATTAGCTACGCCACAGGGTCCGCGTTGCTCCATGGACCAGTGTCAGTGATGAGGTGGCACTAAAGTAGAAGACAGAAGATGCTGAATACCTTACGAGTTACGAATGCCAAAAAGAAGAGAGAAATTCGCAATTAACAATAATTTCTCGAAGTAGGGACTTTTTTCAAGATGTTCACTACTCTGATGCGAATGCAGTCTGTTTGATTTGCATTTGAGATTTGTTTTTGTTTTTATAATCTTTCATAATTTCCATTGAAACGCAGAAGTACAGAACTTGCGGCCTGAAAAGAGTTAAATATAAGAAAATTTATGTTGATACCTGGGAGAAAATCCCGCCAGGAATTATTTCATCGAATTTTGTTCAGACCGAGACCGAAGGCAACAGTGCGCAGAGGTGTCAGATTACAACGTGGTGATTATGAGTCTTAAATATTAAACCCCATTTTATATTTGCGCAGGGGGATTTCTTTTATTTTTTCTCAAATTAATATTTTCGACCAATGCGTGTTTTGTTTGTAACCAAAGATTGGCGTTTCTCTCTGTCATCTCTTGATTATGGCTTTAGATTATTTTTTTGGTATGGTCGCAGCTGAACCCAGCGGTGAACATTATCTTTGTGTCGTGTAATTAATTGAACGCATATTTGTCGAAATATTATACGAGACAATCAAATTGAGGATTATTGCAGCTGGACGGTTTCAACCCGGACACTACGAATATTAAGTCATAACATTTAAAGAGAGATGGCTCCACTCAGATTTATTGTCAACTGAGGTCTCAGATTAAAGCAGATAAGTTGCCAAGAGGTTTCATATTAGAGAGTGGCTTTCGCAAAAGTAAACAAAAAAAAATATATTTAAAAAAGTGACATACATTTATATGAATGTATATTTGTAGCCATATTTTAGCATTTGGTATTGAAAACTAATTTTTAATAAAGAGAAGTGTTTAACATGTGTTCACATGGTGCTCTTTATAAAGAAACCATTTCTTTTTTTATACTTCCGATTTGAACAAATCGAACCATCAAAACTGAGATAAGTCTCACGAATAGCTCTTTTCGCCATTCTTCGAGAAGGT
Source organism: Melanostoma scalare (assembly GCA_949752695.1). Classification (NCBI taxonomy): domain Eukaryota; kingdom Metazoa; phylum Arthropoda; class Insecta; order Diptera; family Syrphidae; genus Melanostoma; species Melanostoma scalare. The sequence continues at coordinate 131,467,357 of OX456984.1, read as the reverse complement.
GCAGAAATCGCTGTCAATTCATAACCCCTTAGTCGACCCGGCCTGAATAATTTATTTAGACATTTTATTTCTAAATACAAATCTCACAGAAAATTTCGTAATCGAAGTCACCAACTAAATCACCTTTTCACCTCAAAACTCACACCAGCAATCTATCTTCGGTTAACAGTCAACAGAAAAGTAAGAACATGAATAAACTGACACCAAAGCGCATATTGCGGAATGGTTTCACTCGAATATGCAATCTCCGCAGGGGGTCTCCCTCTGGTTTTGGTTATGATTTGGTTGTATTGCAAGTTTTGTGACTTTTACGCGGAAATCAGTTCCAATGAATTTTGGCAAATTATTTGGCCTTTTCGGAGGACCTAAGCGCGCGTTTGTGTCTCTGTGCCTGTGTCGTCGTGATACAACACCTCATTTTGCAAAATTTAGTTTTTAGTTTTTTGTCTTTTTCCTTTTTTTTTTTTTTTTTTTTGATCTTATCGTGTTTGATTTCAAAGAAAGAATGTTTCTTTGTTACATGGGAGCAGGGGACATTTTTTAATGCGTCATTGTATAGGGATAGGCACCAGCCATATGAGGTCAATTCGTTGCATTTACCGTGTCCGAATGGCAGAGAGGAGACTGCAGATACAGATACAGACTACAGAGCTAAAAACCAATTACACTCGAAAAAAGGTAGCTGGCAATAACGTTGTAATCGTGACCCCCACCAGAAGGAAAGCAGTGACATTCTTCAACAGGCGACGCGATGTTGGTTTTGACCAATTTCTCTTTCCCTCTCTTTCTGAGAGGAATTTATATTTTTATGACGTCAAGCAGCAGTAAAAGACATAAAAGAGTTTTAATTCGCATTCGGTACGCACTGCCGAGTTCACAACCCTTTAATTGGTTCTTGGATGAAATTATAGCCTGGCGGTGTGATTGCCAATAAAAATGTCCGTCCACTTGGGAGTGGACTAGTTGCAGATGAGTTTCTTCTGGTGGTAAACCACGAAACCATCAATTTGGTTTTGTTTCTTTTAGGTCGAAAATTTGTTTATTATTATTCATTTTATTATGTTAGCTCTTTTTTGTTTACTTTAGTCATTGCAGTTTAATTCCTTAACGACGTGACCTTAATGCAAAAAGCTTGTACATCTCCCTGGCCCCCATCCCAATGGAACGTAAAAGGTTTTTATTATAGGTACAAGTAAATGAGTCTCATGGACGTTGTCGTTGGAAGAAAGACAGGAACAAAAATTTTGATTTCTTTATTCTTTCCGTCGATTTTTGTTCTTTAAGGATTGTGTTTTTGTGTTTATTAAGGTATTTTGTTGTTCAATGCCTTGTTTTTGATTGGTTATCTTGATAATTGGTTAAATCCAGATGATTCTGCATAAATACAAAACACAAAACCATAAACAAACCAGCGGAGAAGCGATTAAAGATTTTTTTTTTATTTAAGTTAGCTGTGTTCTAGAGAGCTCAGAGAAAAATTGGAATTTATAATTAAAAACGATAAAGTTTGTTTTGAGATTATTTTATAATTAGGTTCAAAATCTTGCTACGATAATTCCCATAATTCTATTCGTTATTATTAAAACAAGATTTAACAAAAGTGTCGATTCATATTTTAAGATTTATTCGAGCATAAAACAAGCCGAAAAAATACTTAACTCTGAATTGAGCTCACCATAATCTGCATGAAATTTATTGTATCTAAAACAAGCCGAAATAATTTTTGATTTCGCCATAATTCGTATCGAGTCGGTCGTTAACTAACTCCTGATATTTTTCTGTTACTTCGGAATGTTACTGATGTTTTTGATTTTCGATATAAGAGACAATAATGTAGAATTTACATACATAATATAATGTTAATAAATTATAAGCTAAGTAACGAATAAATGTCATCCATTTATTACTAACGGAACCGCACATGGCTTTGTAATCTAATTTTGTATTTTCAGAAAAGATCTTGCGTATTTCAAGTGACTTCGATTGAGATATAATGTAAGAATCATATTCTAAAATAAGCACCGAACAGTTCTGAAACAAGAAGCTCAAATTGACTAACAACAATTTGAACATGATAGATATTATTTTCGTTTCAAGAATTTGCATCTTATTTTAAGCTTGCTTCATTCTCATTTTAAGATATTTCCAACTTAATTTAAGTTCGCATTGTCTTAAAATAAGCTTGCTTTATGCTTTAAATAACCCGATTTTGGAAATAACATTCTTAAAAAAGAACCGAAGCAATGTTGAAATAAAAATTAAGGCTTAGTAATAACAAGCTCAGAATAATCTAAATCAGGAACATGCCTAGATCATATTTTTGGTGGTTTTTCATCGTCGACAGTTTATTTTTGTGAGAAGTGTGTTTTTGATCTCAATATAACTGATCATTGTATGACAGGGTTATTGGTAAGTCTTTTGAATAGTGATAACGTTAACATAAATGTAATAAGTACTCCTAATACGTTTACAAAAATTGACTACCTTAAGTTAAAATCTTCCTTGGCTTTCTAATTTTGGGAAGTTTTATTAGATGAAGCTGATGTTTCGAAAGCTTACGATCTGTTTGTTAGCACTCTCAGTAGGCATATATCTTGTTGTACTATCCAACACAGTCAAAAAATCAGAAAAAAGGCTCAAGCCTTGGATAGCAAAAATTTTACTTAATAAAATCAAGAAAAAAAAAAACAAACTTCGCTTAAAATGTCGTCGAAATCCAGGTAATTTACTTCTAAATCAAAAAGATAAGATTATTAAAAGCAGATATCTCTAAATGTAGAGAAAATTATTTTACAAATAAATTTAACGCAGCTGAAGGAAATATAAGACTCGAATGGCAGTTTGTTAACGATATTCTTTAGCAAACAAAAACTGCTAAAAGACCATCAGTCATAGTTTCGAACGGTTCCCCAATTACTGAGAAGCTAGGTATAGCTAACGCTTTTAATGAGTACTTCTCCACAGTAACAAGCAAAGGTGTGTCGAACTCCTCTTACTCCACTTGCACCGAGTGTAGTCCTATACTAAGCTTTGGCGATCTTTAGTGAGTTTTTTAAGTAAGACTAATTATTTCAGTTCAATACAATTCGGTTTTCAAAAAAATAAATCTACAGAAGATGAGTTGTTAAATTTTTGCTCTCAAATTTTCATGAGCTTGGATAAAAAGATGTTTACAGCTGGGTTGTTTGTAGATATTACAAAAGCTTTTGATATGGTTAACCATGTACTTTTACTTAGTAAAATTGAAAAAGCTGGTTTTCGAGGGTTTATATTGGAATGGTTTAGGTCTTACTTAACCAATAGGTCTCAAAGAGTAAAGTTAAGTTAACTTAAAGAGCTAAGGTTCCTTAATATTGGAGTACCTCAGGGTTTAGTGTTGGGTCCTATACTCTTTCTGATTTACATGGATTCGCTGTTCAGAATGCCCTTCAAGGGAATGCTGACAGCTTTTGCGGATGATGTTGGTTTTGCCTTTGGATCGGAGAGTGTTTTGGGTCTCACCGCAGATATAAATTTTGACATTTATTTATTACGATTGTGGTTTGCTGAACATAAATTGTTGATAAGCTCAAAAACTAAGATAATGTTTTTTAATTTGGCGGGTCAAAATAGTTTTGGAGCGGATGTATTCTTTCATGCTTCTGACTGCCAAATATTTGAAATATCTCCCTGCAGCTGCAGTAACAGCTTGTACAATTGTTCCTTTCGGAGCTGTCTCAATTGCACCGAAGAATGTTTCGAAATTGAAAAAGTTGAAGAATTTAAATACTTGGGCCTCACGATCGACTCTAGAATGAGCTTTATATATCATACTGAAAATTTGAGAAAATACTTTCGTAGTACACTGCGAAGCTTCTATTTCTTGCGCAATACTTGCTCTCCAAAGCTGTTGATGAAAATCTATTATGGTGTTTTTCATTCAAAATTGCAATACGGAATAACTTGTTGGTGAGGAGCATATTTGAATAGAATTCAGCCTCTATTGATATTACAAAAGCGTATTTTAAAATTGATTTGTAGGAAGCATCGTCTGTTCCCTAGTTTTCCACTGTTTAAAGATTTGAAACTTCTTCCAGTCCGTCACTTATATTGCTTTAAAGTGCTCAAGATTTTCTTTAGATGGTCGGGGAATTTTAATTTCAGACTCATCAATAATTATTGTTTACGGACTAATTCTCTTCATTTAGTATCCATAACCAGGTTTCGCACAACAGCTTTCCGAAACTTCTATGATATCGTGTCGTGTCGTTTGTTCAACAAGCTTCCATATAATTTAAGAGTTCTTACAAATATTAATTCTTTTGTAAAAGCCGTTGGCTTTTGAGTCATGATTTAAAAAGTATTGAATTGCTCCTCAATGTCCTTCATTGATATTTTGGTTTCATTGACTTGTAGTTTACTGACGTTTTTTTCTTTTTTCTTTACTTATTTAACAAGAATGAAGTTAAAAAAAAAAGTTTAAAAAATTGTATCTGTTTTTCACTTTGATGGTATAAATTTAAGGGTCACCCCACCCATTTGATATTATTTACATTCATATATAATTTTTTTTTTAATTTGATGTGGCATTACTTCTATTTCTTTTAAAGAAATACTTATGTCACTATTATTTCTGAGTTATTATACTTATTGTAAAATTGCTATAAAATTGAATTGTTACCTAGAAATAATAAAAAATAATAAATAATACTAATATTAATAATACTAAATACTAATAAGAATTTTCTGCTTAATTTAAGATTTTCGGAGATTACCACACTTTCGTGACCAAACATTCATAAAATAGCACTGTTTATCATGCCTTAATTTCGTTTTTTTTTTTTCTGAGTATTAATTTAGTTCAGTATCAAATTACTTTTAGAGAAACAGTGTTTTTTTTACAGTTTTGTCTTGCTGCATATGCACCTGACAGTTTGAGATTTCTTGTTGCCAAGCAAACTTAATATCTAAAAAAGAAAACGTGCCATATTTTCTGCTTTTTTATTTGGTAATAAAGGTGATCCATTTTAACAATAGTAGGAAGTTCCATCTGATAAATTGCTCAGTTTCCAAGAATAGGTGACACAAAAAAAAAAAATTGGGAATAGGTTGACCATGAGGCTGACCCAATAACTTTCGCTTAAGGGGGGAGACCACTTTAAAACTTTAAAAAAATCTATTTTTATTTTATTACATATTTCGAAAGTATGATATCCGAAGGAAAACTGAAAATATCGAATAGATGTTATCGCATTTAGAGCGCGAGAACAACATGCGGTCGGGTGACGAGTCAGGTAGCACGAAGCTCGGGCTGTTAGAGGAGGAGCGACCTTCGCTTCACAATACCCTCTACTGTTGACTTTTTGTATGGAAGTCGAAGATCTATTGTACGACGAATTCGAAGGTCTATTGTATGCGCCTGGAATCGACGATTAATCCGTAAGTTACAACAATCAATAATTTTCTCATGCTGAAACTTTGAACGCAATTGTCTCGAAACTACTTTTTCATAAACTGCTCGTGTTGTAGCTCAAAAAGTTAGCGACCGATTTAAATGAAATCTTGGGAGATTACTCTCAGATCTCAGTAATATTATCGAAAGGATATACCTAAATTTGAAAGCTAGCGTGTAAATAAATAATTTTTTGGAGGTCAGATATGTCGAAAAATTGCCGAAAATTCAAATCTTGGAGTAAAAAGGCACTCAAATTTAGAATTTTGCACTTTTTCATTCAATTCTAGGTATATCCTTCCCCTTAATATGTCAGTAATAGAATGAACTTTGGTAAATCTTTCTCAGATCAACCGAAAAGAGTGGCAACTCCATCACTTTTTGATGTCGCCGGAAACAGGCATTCGGAAAACTTCAATAACGCCGCCATTTTAATGGTCATCGAATAGATAAATTTTTTTTTTTAATACTGGACAGCTCTAACAAACATTTCGTCTAATTTTGAAAATGATTGGGTTATTTTATTCCCTCTAAAAAAATAAAAAAAAAACATGTTTTTTACGCTCCTAAATTGCTATCAAATTTTCGATTTTTAGCGAAATACATAAATGTAAATATGTAATGCACTTCCCAGCAAATTTATACGAAGAATTGGACAAAATTTAAGGGTCGCCAGTGTAATGGTAAAGCTTGAAATGTGACTACTCTAAGATTCAAACTGGAAAAGATCATAAAAAGGAGGCAAATGGACAGCTTGTGTGTCTAAGAAACGAAATGTGAGCTGGTAGAGGTACATTTGGATAGATTTTTACAAACTACTTAAGAAGTTTTTTTTGTTCAACCAGATATTTTGGAAAACGCACAAAGACTACGCGGACTGAGATGGGAAACGGTATATTAGAAACAATCCTTGCCACGATATCCTAGGTAAAAGTCACATGGTCTTATCATATTCATCAAACCTTATCACTTACAGCAGTGGTGGAAATGAAACCCAAAGTGCCTACCATATGGTAAGTTTTGGGTGAAAAACTGCAAAATAATACTAGGAGAAGCTGTCTCTCAGCAACATCGTTGCTAACTGAATTTTTTATGGAAGGGGTAAGAAAAGTGAATAAATTAATTCAATAGGAGAATTAAGTCGTATGATGCCTGATGCGAGAATCAAGACGTACATATATGCGAATAGCGAACTATTCATTATGTATTTAAAGTTGTTGTGTAGCCAACAATTCAAAGAAATCTGGTAGAATGATAAACCTTAAGAAGTTATTAATCGAAAGAAAGCCACTTTCAAAGCATAGCCAAGTCAAAGTTCTTCTCAAATAATAAAATTTCAGTGAAGTTTGGTATGGATGTACGAAAAAAGAACTTGGACGAAGTGTAGCCATTCAAACAAGGAAAAATGCGCAGTAGATTTGTTCGCCGAAATTTAACAACAATGTTGGATAGCTTCTTGTAGAATGTAGATGATGTGAAAATTCAGAACACCACAATATTGTGATGGTCTTTCGAACGAACTGCTCCCCAGAAAGCATTTTCCAAAAGCTGTACTCAATTTTACGGCAATATACGGCAACACAATCGAAGAAGTTACTGATTTAATGTAGATTTCACATGCAAAGACTTTAGGTAATATGAGTTTTGAAAAAAGATAGGATACGTTGGGCTTAGATGGCTAACGATTTTCATTTCAAGCTTATAGGAAGTGATAGTCTGTATTATTTATGGAGAAAGAACTACTCTCTTCCAATGCACAAAAGAAAGTGATATATACGAAGCTGCGATAATTACTGTTCAATCAAACTGTAAACTGATATCTCACCGAATAAACACAACATCAGACGCTGTCTGATGAACAATGTTGGTTTTTTGCAATTATGTACTTAATGTGATCTAAAGTACATGAATACCTAAGGGAAATCATCGTATTTCCAGGATTGTTTGAAGGAGAAATGACGAAGGTAAGATATCCAGCTGGAGTCACTGAAATATTCCGAGTCACAGTAGGTGTACACCAAGGAAGCGTCTTATATTCTCAACTTTTTACTACAGTCCTTGAATGCGTGCTCCAAGGTACCACCCAACATTGTTTTGCCGACGATGGAGTCATCATAAGTGAAGAACCTACATCCCTGCAAACAGAGCTTCAACTATGGGTAGACGTTTTAGAAAGAAGAAGGTCCCTTAGCTCAAGAGACGACTCTAATCACGGTTGTGCTTCCAGCACTAACCAACGGTTCACTATGTTAGAAATTTAAGGACTTAGTTGACGGCAGCCGAGATGAAGATGCTCGGTAGGACAGCAGGAGTAACAAATCTTGACCGAAATAATTCCTAAAAGCATTCATGTTGAAGATATTGCAAAAAAAAAAAAAAAAATTGAACGATTTAGTTGGCATTGTCCTCGTCAAAAAAGAAGCGCTGAGAGCGCCGTCAAAAAGGAAATAATTCCGACACGATTGTCATTCGTCACCAGGAAGAAGAAGGAAAGAAGCCCAAAAAACTCCTGCTACGCAAAAACTTTATAAAAAGAAAGTTGCCCGCAAACTTGGAGGATTGTCGACATTTAAAAAATAAATTCATAGTTATGGAATATTGATAGCAAGTAGCTAATTAGTATTATTTTTGTTGCAAAAAATCTAGAGTAATAGTAATCTAAACTTCTTCAAAATTCTTAAGCCTCGTAATTTAAATTCCTCAAAATCAATCAAATTTTTAAATGAGCAACAAAAGCAATTTCCAATTTTACAAAACAAAAAAATATAAACCGCCAACCGGATAAATTCCGTACAAAAAACTTGAGAATCTATAGGCAGCCGCATGCAGTAAATAGGAGGTACACAACACAGCCTCGTAATTGTCTCTGTAAATCAATTTTTAAGGCAAGGCAAAAACTAATATCAAACTAGATGAACGTTTCGTTTGTGGAACTTTTTTTTCATGTCGAACAACTTTTTTTTGTAATAATCGTAAAACCACACATCTGACACCACCGCACTGTCAAGCGCGCACTTGCTGAGAACTAGACGCGAACGTGGTGATGTTAAACAGCAGCGTGTAGGAACTGATGCAGCGAACTCACACAAATTTCCCAAATGCCAAGCGAAGGTGTAAAACGAAAAAAAAGGGAAACCCATCTCACCAAACCAACCATAAGGGGACAAGGTAAATGCAGCAGCAAAAGCATCAGAATCACCAGAAATCGTGCAGCGTAGTAGGCAAGGAGTGGTATAGAAGTACTCCTCTAAGTCTTGTGCTTGCACACTTCTCATTGTTTTAATGGCAACTCCTAGACACACTCGTATTATTTATTGGACCATTATGTGCAATAAATTCTTTTTGTTTGCCATTGCAAGCGAAGCGAAGAGAGAGTGCTTCATACATTGTGTGTTCCACGTTCCATCCTAGACGGATAATTGTCCGAAAGTCATTCCTCCTCTCTGAGCCTGTATACCTAGATGCTTGATGGTATAAACCACACGTTATAGCTAATCCACGAATCGTCAGTGAGATGCCAAAGACAAAGAGTCGGTGAACGCTTTCGGGTTATATGGATCCTTGTATTCGACAGACAAACAGTCGGCCAGGCTCAAGACAAATGGCTTAGCTATCAGCAAGTGGAGTAATCGATGTTGTGCGACTCGAGATCAGAAGGATGATGATGATTGATTGCGCCATGCAGACGATGATCGCCAAAAGATGTTCAATTGGTGCTGCTTGGGTGCTTGTAAAGGTGGTAGTTGGTCTGACTTGTAAGCTGCGCGATGATAGGTCAGTGTCAGTGGGAGATATATAAATGTATGACGTTCGACGAGATTAAAACTTTTCAAAGTTTGACTTTGATAAGTTGTGGCCCTTTGGTGTGTTTGTTGTATATGCTCGTGCCGTTGCTCAAGGTGGATGTAATAGATTTTAAAACATGGTGACAGCGACAGATTAAATACGATTATGATTTTGATTTATGGCTTGCAATTACTTTGCTCAGTAAAAGAGCCGGTGAACATCGTATTTCGTTGCAGTTCCTGGTTGGAGTTCTGGAGCACAGTTCTAGCTGTCAGCTAGAAAAAAGGCGTTCAGAGTAACGCCTACGCACTGTTCTGTTGTAACTTGTCTCAACGTCTGAGTTGGATTACGTTTCCATTTCTTTTTTCGGAAGTTGAATTGTGAAAAAAAACCGAGCAACGTTACGTTTTAAGAAGTTCTTCCTCAGATTCTGACTGATTGGTTTGATGCAGTTAAGCGCTAGAGCGCGTAGGTTGGGTATACTGTATACTGTAGAAGGTTTAGGTAGTATACCCTTCGAATGGACGTTCTATTTTTCAAGGTGCAGTTGAATAAACCGAAATCATTAAGCTTCTGCATTTGTCTTCTTGGTCAACTCTAAGCTGAGTATTTTAAAGCAAGTTAATGCCAACAGCACGCACCCGTAGAAGTGAAATTTTCATCTGTCTCCGATCGAAAAAATAGCATAAACTTGCATAAACATTCCTATTCATAGGACCCATTTTGTTCATTCTCGAGTAACAATGTCGAAACCTCAAAGCAGTGCAATATCGGAAAACTTTGTCACTGTTCTAAAGTCGACCGATATACTGGCAGCATAGTTGATTTTTGGATCGTATCTGAACGCCAAATGTTCGTATCAAGTTATCCCACCCTAGAGGATCTAGGTTGTCTGTTTTTAGTTACATTTGGTCGTGCCTGAGCAGCTATTCCTTTTTTGCATTGAAACTTTGTCTAAGATTTTCTTTAGTTTCATTACCTAGATAAGAGTGCTGTCGGCTTGCGTAACGGTTACGCCAACCAATGTACCGACGAATCGAAAAAAAATTTTATCTCCACGGTAGTGATGAATGAGACTTATTGCCTACCGAAGCTTAAGCTTAAGCTTTTAGATCACTGTCTATCACTTAAATCTTTATTTGCAATAAGACTGTTTAGCATAAAAAATTTTTTTTACATACATATTTTCATTTTCAAATTTTTTCTTTTCTCCTTCATTCTATTCTACTAGTCATGAAATTTCATTTGATGCCCATACTCAAAAAATATGTGATCCACCATTTTGTAGCGGCGGACATTATGGATTAACAATGATACCGAGTACATTTAATTTAAGGAGTGTTTTTCAAAGCCAGGGATGGCGGATAAAAAGTTTGTAGAATGTATTAAGGTCGTGTCATCGATATCTCGAAAAGGAAGCGAGATATCGAAAAATTTTATTTAGCACTTTCGTTTTATTTTAGCATGATTGAGGCAAAATGCACTGTCAGAATGCGGGCCTATGCATATCTTGTCATGGATATCCCAAAAAAACAACAATTGGCACTCTTTCAAAATCGTAAGACTTGAAAAAATAAAATATTTCTGTCAAAAGTTTAGTACAAACATTTAGCACATCTGCTTTCACATTTATATTGAAGAAATAATTCCAAACTATGAACAATTAACAGGCCTGTTAAACTTTTGCCGGAAAAGAAGATAATAGGCGAAACTCAAACGAAAAAAAAGCACTCGGTTTTCAAACCGCTTAATTAATTGAGAAAAAACAAGTGAAATGTTCACATTTTTATTTTTCTTAGACAAACTTAAGTTCTTTAATAAATAACAAAAATAAAAGTTAAAAAACAGTATGAACTACTTCTCACACATTTTCCAAACGGCAAAAATTACATTAAACTAGTCAAATTCGATCGCTTGACTAAAATAGTGCAAAACATAAAAACAAAACAAAATTGCATTTTTCGTATCAGAAATATCGCATACTTTATGAAAAGTTTTTGTTTGCATACCCAATATTAATTTCAAAGTGGCCTTTTGCGCACCGATCTAAATGAAGTGTAGTAAATAAATAAATAAACAAACGGCGCAAGCTAAGTACAACTGTGTTTAAAGTTTAGTTAAATTGGTGGAGTCGTTCTCGAATTTCGAGGTTATTTTTGTGTTTATCTGTGAAGTAAGTACTAACAGACTGATTGATTATACTTTTGAAGAATTGGCCCACAATAACTTTCGAGTCATTGATGACTTGTAATGAACAAAATGTTGCTTTGACATATATACAGCTTAAGAAAGTGACTCTATAACTTTGAATATACAAAACCAGAATATCTCTTCTACTGTGAGTATTTTTTAATAAAAGTATATGATTTCCAATTCTTGTTCAATGTTGGAATAAATCTTTGCACAAGTAGTAGTTCTTTTACAAACAAATTAGTCATGTGAACAAGCCTTTCAAAAAACCTGCCAAAACATATTATGTATTTTTAAATTGTTAAAATTTATTTAAATGTTCACTTTATACACACACTTTTCTATGCGGAACATTTTAGATTTTTTCTTCACCCAACTTAAAATGCTGCCTATTGTTACGTAGAGTGGTTCATATTAAAGCCTCTTCATAAGACTCAATCTTTTATTATTACAATATTCAAAAATTTCAACTCAATTTGCATTGGTATCTCTTCATAATCCCTTCCCTATATTCTGAAATACTGGCATATGCTTTGAATGTAACATAACCCTTTTTGAGTGCTGAACAACTGAGTTATAAAACCTGAAAAATGTCATCTTATAGCTCTTCACATAAAAAAAACCAGATGATCAACGAAACTCAAAAGTCTTATCAATCGATTGAAACAAAGTGGCTCTCAAAAAAGTAATAACCTAATCGGACGGCTACACATATTGAAGTCAGTAAAAAAAAAATTTAAGAAACTACCAGCACCAGCCTATTCCAAGTTAAACAAGAAAAATAAATATAAAATAAACAATCTCATGGGTTATTTATCATTCGGATTTTATTACTTGGCCCTCTTTCCTTTCTAATCAAAAGTGACTAGGTATGTGCTTATCTTGCACGGATTCCCTTGATTCAGAGCTTTGTGGGTAAATAATACTTGATTGACTTGACTCTACCACTTCATACCTTTATACCTGCTCCGCCCTAGAACGGAAGAGATATCCACATCCAGTCTTTAATGAAATACCTTTTTAGAGTTTTTTTTCTGTTTACCTCTGCCATGATAAGAAAAAGAAAAGGAACGCACGTATTTTGGATTTGATAAGTATCTATGACACCAGGGGAATCACTTTTACCAGGGGTTTGGTCCCAAACATGGCTGATTGAGTAGTCAGAAATTGAAACCCGATTTCTTGTGCAATAAATATTTACATATCCGAATGTTTACATTCCATAGGTAAGAAATTGAAGAAAAGAAAATAGGTAATCAGGAGAATTTATGGCATTCGAATTCCAATTTTCAAAACAGAAACCTCACCGCACTATCCGGGTGTGCAAATTCTCACATCTCAATTTGCACCACAACGACACAGGTGATTATTATTTCTGATAACAGAGAGACCCCACGTCGTGCTTAGTTGCGTTTGGCCGAGCGTGAAAAGCAGGTCCAGTTAGAAACAATGTTACACGTCCAATGGGTCTCTGAACATGATATTTTTGCAGAAATATTAATAACACATCATTCGATACGTAAATTGGATGCATTCACATGAACCATAGCTGTATCGGTGCTCTCATGAATCATTCCCAATGAGCATCGAGTTTGTGGACTGCGCGAACGTAATAACATGTTAGCTTCTATTTCTGAAAACATCTTGGCATTGAATCAAGTGCTGCGTGGCACAAGGGGCGGGGATTCCTAAATTGTACACTCAAGACAATTTCATAAAAAATAACTTGTAGTAGTTAAGCAATGTTAACGATAACCAAGTAGACTCTTCAAGTGTATAGCATCGACAATTTGATTTTTGTCCGGTGCGCATTTTTCTCCTGCATATTTAATATAGAAATTGCGTACCTATTATTTTTCCGCGATTTCGAGAATAATTGTTCGAAATAAATATAAATATAAGCTTCAATTTAAAAATGAAACTGAAACATTAGCGCGTAAGAACGCGAATTTGAAATTAGTTCGCTGTCACAATGCAAAACTATAGCTTAAGTTATAAATTTAAAAATTCATACACTTTCCGTCAGCAGCTTAATGTCTAATGTCTTAAAATAAGATCTTTCATTTTGAACAGCCAGCTTTTTTGACAGTTGCCATAACTCAAGCGGTTGCCTAAAATGGAACGATATATGCTTTAACAACACAATGAAATTATTAAAAATCACTACATTTATGGTAAAAATTTCGCAATTTGAATATTCGTATACGGAAGCCCGTGAGGCTTAATGTGGATTTACTCAACCGTCGCGCAAAATAGAGGTTCTTCTGAGCGTTTCCCCAAAAACTAAAGGTTCAAACTATGGCTGGAGGAGCTAATCGTTCCTCAAGTAAATCCAAAATCTTCTCTTGCGCTTCCAAGAGAGTGGAATTGAAGTCGTGTATGTATGTAGGTCGTTAAAGAACAACTGAAAATTTTTTCTGCTCACAGTGATGCGGAAAACCCGAGTTTATCTTTTCTTGTCGATCTTTGTAGTTGTGGAGCATTCCGCAAACGATATTACACTGAATTCAGAATAAGGACTTGCGTTATAAGGGCTTTAAAGTTTAACAGTCTGAATTGGATAATTCGAACTACGAACAACCACGCAATGGTCTGAGAAGTAAATCATTATACTACACCGGTAATACGCATATCTAATTGCTAAATTTAGCTTTTGATAGGTGTAGATAGAGATAGAGACAAAATAGTAATATTTTTCGAAATAATAGGACAGGCTCAGGCTCCTACACTGCTGGGCAGATTTGAACAAAATTTGGAACAGAATTAGTCTAGAGCCATGGACTTGGAAGTAACATAGACCATATTTCACCCTCATACTTTTTCAGACACGCGAAGGGAAACATAAACGATAACTTAGAGTTTGTATTCAAAACGCACCGAAACTGCTGATTCGAATTGAATACTATTTGGAACAGAGATGGTCTAGAGTCTAGACTCTAGAGCCTGAGAAATGACGCAAGCCATATTTCATCCCCATATTCCTTTGGTATAGGGAAGGAAACGGGAACATAACCGGAAACTTAGAACAGACTGATTTTGAAAATTCCTTCACCGTTAGAGTGGTTCATTGCTCTTGAGTACAATGGACTATGTTCCATATAAATATTCCCATGGGAACGGCAACGGGAATTATAGAAAACCACTGAATCGATTTAAATTTTTCTTGACTATTGCAATGCGGTTTAGTCCCAGAGCAACGCAGAAAATGTTCCATCCCGAAATTCCCACTGGAACGAAACGTAAAGTTGAACTTAGAAAGTGCTGAACAGATTTCCAGCATTCTTTTAACATATTGTAATGCAAACCCAACATTTAATACCAATTTCCTAATCGAAAACGTTCAACCGAAAACACAAGCGGCAACACTAGTGTAAGTATAGAAATATACCAGGAGGGGAAATGTTTGACAGCAAAAATACTGGAGTGTGGAGACCATGTGGAAATTACTGGGAATTTCTAGATTTAATGTCATTCGATATAAATAGGCCGCCGAGGCAACCAGATGTCAGTTTTGATTAAAGAGTGATGATGTTAAGAGTGAGTTAATATGATTATTGGTAGAGTTGAAATTGAATAAAGTAGAGATCGAATAAAAGTGGTAGAATTAAATTGAAAGGTAAAGTTTTATTATTGTGAACTAAGCGCACGTTACATTATTAATGCTTCAAGCTACACTAGTCGTAATACAAATATAAAACATTTAAGTCAGAGTGAGTGAGTGAAATGGTTCCATTTTCACTGAAAATCGATTTAACTAGTAAAATTTATTTAGTGCATTTCAACAGGGACTTATATATGTATATGTACTTAAATTTATAAAGCTAATTATTTTTGATAAGATTTTCACAATGCAACAAACTGCCCAAAAAGCTATTATGATATATGTATTTAGAAAAACACGAAATATAGAAAAAATGGGTTTACGACTGTGTCGCACGAACTTGCAATTGTATGCTAGGAACAATATCAAAATCTTGAGGCTGAGTAAATGGTTTTAGTATTCGCTCTTCATAACTTTTTTGGTGGTGCAGGGTTACCAACTAAACATAATGTGTGATAAAATTAGAATAAAACCCCATAAAATATTTAAAAAAAAATAGTTTAAAATTTTAAAGGTTTTCAGCGAAAACATAAAAATACAATTATAGTCAAGTCGACTACGCTTAACTGAAATAAGAAATTTATTGCGAGGATTTTTTTCATCAATTTCCATGCAAATTACTTCGGATAATTAAGCTTCGCTTGAGTGAAACACTCCACTCACTGAAATACATAGCTAAAATTTAGGCCAAAGTAAGCTTCAACTTAACTTTCAATTTATCAAATGACAATTTCAGACCACAAACTTATCTATACTACAGAGCTTAAGACATGCTATAGAATTTAAGCACAGCTCCCAGAACTGAAAAAACGATCAAAGACGGGCCATATAATAATAATTAATGCAAATATGTAGGTACGCAATGCCCACTGGTTCCGCGGGTTCAATTCTCTCACCAAGAAATGGCAAACCAAACTCACCATTAATAAAGTGCCAGCTGTCAAAATAGACCAACACCGAAAAAAGTATTGACAACCCCACGTCTTATAAAACACCCTTATGTACATACATAAGTCGTACAGGTCTTTTTGTTACTTAAAATTCAAAATATTTAGAGAAATAAAATATGAATACTGTTGGGGCTACAGCTACTGATATTCACAAGATCTACAAAATAGACACAACGCTCACTGTGTTGTCGTTTTACGTTGTTAAGAACAGACTCTATCTATACACATTAAACCATTTTCTTAAATTATTTCTCATGACCTCGATTTTTTTTTTTAATATTTGCCCAATCTCAAAAGCTAATCACTCATAACAAGCGAGCTTAAGTGGATGCATGCGTATACAAGGCAATAAGCTCATTCCGACAGTGAGAGCGCGAAAAATCCCTATTAAATTTCTGTATAATGAGCACCTTCAAATGAGGACGAATTTGCCAAGGGAACAACCATATCTCCTGCAAAAACAGGGGAGAACGCAGCTGGAAAAAGGTAATTTATACCTACCAATTTAAAAAAAAAGGTAACAAACCGAAAAGGTAATAAACATGGGCATCTCCATTATCTCTATCTTCCTTGTGCAGACCCAGGACTCAATCTTGAATACATCGTCAAAGTTGACGCGAAATTCACCGAATGACAGCTCGCAGCACTCATTGACAAGGAGGGATTTTGAGCTTCGATTGAGTTACTGAAATCTACATACACCGCATACGTACAACTTCTTTTTTTAACGCTCCATCTTTAACATAAACGTGCTTAACCGTATATAATCTTCGTTCCACGTTCCCCGTTTCAGCTTCCACCTGATCCCGCACATCAATCCAAGACCGCCAACCGGCCAACCGGTATCATATTAGCAGTCGCTGTTGTTGATGTTGCTGCGGCCGCGAAATCATGATTAATTGACACACACAAGCTAATTGCGTTTAAATTAAACGTTTCACTCTGAAATGCTCAGCTCTACGGCAAAATGCGAAAAATCTGCCGTAGGATACACAGGAAACAAAAGAAGAAGTTAACTCGAATACACCCTTCCCCTTTCCACCACCACAGCCCACAGGGCAATTTGTTCTCCTTTGCTTTGTATTTCAGTATTTTCTTTTTTATGTCGCTTTGCATTCCAATTTATTCTTTCAAGTTTATTCTTTATTATAATACCTATTGTGAGGCCAAATTAAGACATTAAGGCCGCCACATAGTGTAATCATATCAGTGCATCGTGATCGGCAGCGAGACTAAAGCGCCACCAATGCTGCCATTGCCAATTATCGAAATGAAAATTTGTTTTGAATTGTACAAAACAGACATATCTACATTGTACATATGGCACAGCACGGTCCGACTATGGTCAACACGACATGCATGAGGCCGACAGAGGCTCTAATATTTGAATCAAAATTAATGGTTGTGGTAAGGTTTTTTATTGGGTGCCGATTATGGCTGGCAATAGGATTTATTCTGCAGGCCATTAGGATCTAAGAACGAAATACACAGCAACACAATTGCCATACGCCACACAACAAGACGAGGGACCATTTAAAAAGCCATTTCGATTTTCAGGATTTTTATTGCGTGGCCACGGTTTCAACGGAATTAAAGTTGAATTGCATGCGGATGTAGTTAAATATGTTTAACTTTGTTTTGCCAACACACTAATGACAGGGCAGAGTCTAATTGGAGTAAAGTTCCAGGATCAGTGACTGTGGCATGTTTGAAAATAATAGCGTGCAATCGCGAAAACTACTACCTTAAGGTTAATAATCGTTTGTCAAATTCTAGATACTTTTCAACTGTATGGACTTACATATATACACACGAAGTTCATCAAATTGAGACAACTCTTGAAGCTTAGTACAGAAACATTTCAGATATGAAAATATTGTCAGAAATGGCAGGGCAAAAATGTCCCAAATGTCTAACATAACAATCGGCTATGAGAAGATATTAGATATGTGTTTTATCTTAAAAGTTTTCTTAATTTAATCTATAACCTGGCCGTAAAACTTAAGACTGTGTGAACAGTGATTGCATCTGTGTTTAATAAACTACTAGTTTATACAAAAAAGAAAAAAAAAAAATACAAAAATGCGCGTAGTTTAAGAACTTTCAAATTTTAAAAAAGATTAAAACAAAGACTAGATAAACTAGGACAAGATAATTTACAAAAAAGGGTTTCGATTTTTCCAAACAATCAATGGGGTGGGTCAACAATTTCATGTTTTAATATGAAGCAATAGAAAAGTGGCCATCTGGTGCCTGTAACACAAAACTGCAAGTACTTGTAATACAAGTGAATTATGACAAGTGTAAAAAATTACAGTAACACAAACTTACAAGTTTGCTTGATCATCTACAAGTGTAATGGAAATAATCCTACAAGTGGCTCTTGACTTGTTGACTTGTACCTTTATGTTACAGGCTCTTGGCGTTCATAACACAAATTTGAATGATGCCTCCAATACAGCTTCAAAATATTAAGTTTTTTTTTTAAATCTCCTTGTACTTTATTAAGTTCTTTTAAGACTGCCTTTTTTAATATTCCAATGCGTTTGATTTGAACTCAATTCAAAAAATCACTTTTGGTGATAAACTTGAAAATACAGTAGGTCTAGGTACCTACCGAGCAAAAAAAAAAAAAAATGCAAACGAAGTAGTATGGTCGTATATTAAGCAATAACTAAACCATTTCACTTGGTATTGCCTTTGCATACATCTTTTGAAAGTCTTATTGTTCTTTATACAAACCGGATTCTCACCGAAAAAAAAATGCAAACTAGTAAAAAAATTCAGCAATAAAAGTTTTATTTAAATTAATTAATTTTTAAATTAATTAATATTTTGTTGCGAACCCTTTATTGGCAATAACGGCTCGCAACTAATTCGGCTTTGAGTCAACCATTGTACATTAGGGTGGGTCGTTTTTGTATGGAAAAAAATTTAATTGTCCAATACGATTTGTAATAGTAAAAAAAACGTGACCCACATCTATTTATGAAAAAATAGCAAAAAATTTTTTTTTCTAGTTTAACCCCTTCTACCCGCGCATTGAGTTTGAAAAATTTAAATTTTTGATTTTTTGTTGTATTATTTGAAAAACTATTTTTCGTGGCTCATAGCAACAACAACTATGTAAACTACGTAAACTAATAAAATAAAGTGCTTTTGGGCTAAATTTTATTATTAAGAAAGAAAAATAAACAAATAATAAGACAAAATAAAAATAAAATATCTTCAAATCACGTTAAAATCTTTCTTACTTTCGAACTCAGGCATAAGCTTTCGTGAAATAATTTTATTCTTAATTACAGCTTCTCTTGTTGTTTTGTGGCAAAGCTGCATAGATGCCTCTGTTACTGTTTTTACAGCCCACTCCACAGCTTGAGTATGAAATGGTAGCCGCAGAAAAGGGACTTCATCATCACCACCAGACTCAACTAGGGAATGAAGAGTCTCATCCGGAACATTGGTCAATATAGGTGGTTGCGAGTAAGATTGCTGCCAGTCTATCAAATCGATGTAGGACGAAGCGTTTAAATTTATCTAAGGCACTTCAAAGACTCGAAGCTGAAGGGATTCAGATGGTTTCCTTGCCTTTAAAATGCGTCTAGCGGCAAGTTCTCTCATATGTTTTTGTTCGTCAGATAACATAGACAAGAGCAAGTTCTCTGGGTGCGCAAAAAAAGCACTTTGCTTTATTACAGGATCAACAACACTCTTCAGTTCTTGCGGAAGATATCGAGAATAAAATACCAACTTCTAAAAGTGCCTTGCTCCATCTTTACATGTCGGATTTAATTTGATTTCGAGCCAAATAGGAGCATACATATACTTTAACTACAAAAGTAGCGAGTTGTTTCAGTTCGTTTGTAGGTATCTCAGTAGACACATATAAGCGCAAGATCCTGTTGGCCTTTGTAAGCCACCTATCATGCGACATTTTTCACGGAGAGCGATTAGACAAATCAGGAGACCACTCACCACTTATGACGGCAGATGTGATATCATAAATGCAACGTTGATCAGAACTGAGGTCTTTTACATTTGAAATGTTTGGTAACATACCTTCTATCTTTTCAAGCACGACAACAGAGCGCTTCTCACAATCATCTAATAACTTTCCGATAGCACCCGAACAAGTATTAGGTCCTATTGTGGTGCCATCAAGTTTTGCAAATAAATGTCTTAACGGCAGTTCATTGAAGTGCAAAAGGCGCATGATTCATTGAAGTGGTTGGTGTAGACGCTTTTCTAAGAGCCGTATGGCTCCGCCGTATTTGCCCGTGTTGGTTACCGACCCATCACAACTTATGGCAAGAGCATCCTCTAGAGACATACTCAGTTGGCCTGTTACTGAAAGATAGCTGACTCCAACCCTTTAGCAGTTCCATGGCTTGGAACGGCATATCCGACATAAACTGATCCTGGTTCTTTAATTATTGAAATATGTTCTTCCACGGATGTATAGCGGTATTTTTTCCCAGTTTCATAACAATTTTCAGAGTCTTATCTTTTCGTCTATCAAAAAATAAGGCAGGAATATCATCTAGTTGGCCTTGAGATAAGGTTTCTTTTCGTAATTTTTGCCTATCGATTACTTCGTTGTTGATTTTCTCATCCTGCAAAACAACAGAAGCGACAGCAGCAGCTGCTCTGTCGGATATCCCGTATATCCTTACTTATACGGTAAGTGGGTAGTTGATTTTCGTTTATTTCTTCCGGAACACCGAAAATGGGACAACTTGTGGATGGAAATCTCCATGATTCACAACGTCACAAAAATTACAAAAACTACTTAAAATAGCGAAAAAACTAGATAAATGCGTGCGACCTTTTACCCGGAACTAATTAGGCGCACTGTAACAAGGACGCGTGATCGACACTTTACGCCCAATTATTATAATATTTTGTTTTGATTACTATTTGTATTACGTGTATCTCTGATAATAAGAATGTAATATCATTTTCGCCATGTAGTTTATACAATAAACTCTGAAAAAATTAATCCAATTTTAACAATTTTTCCGAATTTTCAAACGTCATGCGCGGGTAATTAATGTTAATATTAATAAAAAATAAAAATACTCGTTTTTAAGACTCTACCCAGGTCATGTTTTCCGCACTATTACAAATCGAAATTCGGAAAAAAATATTTTCGACCCACCCTATTGTACATATTTGGTCCCATTCTGTCCTTAAATGCTCCATTAGCTCGCTACAGTTCAAAAGTTTTCGGTTTCGTATCTCCCAATCTACAAGATCCCATACATTTTCTATGGGGTTGAGGTCGGGAGATTGTGGTGGCCAAAACATCAACATTCTCCAGTTCTAAGAAAATTTTTCACCAACCGGCTAGTGTGTTTTGGGTCGTTATCGTGTTGGAATAAACAGTTTTCTTGAATATTTGATCGGATCGCAAATGTGGGAGCATATATGAGTTTCAAATATTTCCTTATTAATTTGGGCACTCATTCGGTCGCTAACTTGACATAAGCGACCCACTTTTTCACGTAAAAATGAATCTTTAAAAAAGCTTTACCACAAGTTTGTTAACATGAATATTTTAAATTTCTTACGCCAAACCATTACTGATCCTCCTCCATGTTTAACTGTCGAATGTCAATACCTGATATCTGGGGTTATACCTTTGTCCTGGGGACCAAAAAACAATTTTGTACCGTTACGAAATATGAAGCCATGATAATTGATTTCGATGTGACCGTTTGCATTTTTTTTGCTCGATACTGTATTTTTTGAATATCCTAAACTATCGCTCGTACATGGTGCCGTTGCACTATGAGACGAAACGATCTTCAGAGCTTCAAAACAATTTTGAAAAGTCTCACAGTTTAAAAAATCTAGTGATAGTGATAGGGCATGAGACTATTTTTCTTAATTTTTTAATCAAAAAACTTTAACCCTAATCTAATTGCTTTGTGCTTTTTTCAATATGAAGAATTGGCGGAATTGAATTATCTCTACATACAAATGTAACACATCCTAATAAATCATTTCCTTGCGGGAAAAAGTAATGTTTTACTAGAATAAGGAACTTCTCATAAAAGAAATGTTTGAAACTCAGCAAATCAGGTAAAACTCTGATCTTAGAAACATTAAAAGTAAATTTTAACTTACGGCTACTTGTTGCACTTCGGAAGTTTTGAAAGTAAATCGAAACATTATAATTATTTCAGTCTTTCAGTATCTATCTATCAAAATTAATGTTTTGCCTTTTGTGTTGTTTTATTAACTTTTATTTAGATTATAGTTTATCGTCATGCCATACAGGTTTTGAATTAATTTCTGTGGTTGTGTGGCTGAGCATGTGGCGTGGTTGATCAGAATACAAAACTTTATACATTATTCATCGATTTCAGAAAAAAACACAATAAATAGAAGCACTTAGTTCTATAAATTATATGGATTAGAATTATCGCTCAAATTCGGACGTGTACTCGAAGAGTTGTACAGGGGAACGCTGCTGGCAGTTTGAAAAGGTGTGGAGGAGTGAGACAGAGATGCACATTCAGTCCCACATCGTTTTCGCTATTCATCAATAATTTCACCGATTATCTCCCTGGTGTCGTAGATTTCGCAGTCCGCATCAAAGTATTGTTATTTTCTGACGATGTCGTCATGTTTGAATACCCTCCGGTGACACTACAACTGATGGATAACACCATTTACCATTACTGTAGTTTATGGAATTTAATAGTCAACACACAAATGTCTAAGGTGATGATATTTAAAAAATTGTAGTCAAAATACAACGAAAGAGAAGTGAACATTTAATAGAGAGACCCTAGAATGTTTCAGCGAATACAAATACAAACCTAGGTGTAAATTTTTAAAGGAATTGGAGTAGCAACAAACATTTGACAGGAAAGCTGCAAAAAACTTCCATCAATATCATCTGGAAAAGATTTGCATATTGTGTTGGTTGACTTCGAAAAAGCATTCGATCGACAACCACGAGATCTGATATGGGTGGCCCTCAGACACCGAGGAGTTCCTGAAGCCTATGTGCGAATAATTATGGACATGTACGATGGAGCAGTTACAAAAGTGAGATGCCCAGCTGGAGTCACCGAAGAATTCCAAATAACAGTAGGTGTACATCAGGGAAGTGTCTTGAGTCCACTGCTCTTTATTGCTGTTCTGGATTATTTGCTCGAAGGAAAAGTAATGGACAATAAAGTACAACAATTATTCTTTGCTGACGATGGAGCCATCATAAGCGAGGATCCTACATCCCTGCAACGAGCACTTGACGTTTGGATTGATGTTCTGGAAGGAAATGGGTACCGTATTAGCACTAAAAAGACTGAATACCTGTGCTGCCCTTTTTCTGATCCAGACAAGCCTATTCCAGACATTTATTTGAATGGAAATGTGCTTCCCAAGTGTGAAAAGTTTAAATATCTGGGATCTATGATCAATAGTGAAGCAACTTGTGATGACGACATCAATCATCGAGTAAGCGTAGGGTGGATGAAGTGGCGAGAAAACTCCGCTATCTTCTGTGATCGAAAAATGCCCCCTAAGCTGAAGGGAAGACTCTACACAGCAGTTGTCCGTCCAGCTCTGACATACGGTTCACAATGTTGGACAATGTACAAAAAGTATGAGAGCAAATTGACGGCAGCCGAAATGAAGATGCTTCGGATGACAGCAGGAGTAACAAAGCTTGATCGAATTAGAAGTACTAAGATCCGTGGAAGCCTTCATGTCAAAAGTATCATCTTGGACAAAATTCAGCACAACCGGCTCAGTTGGTATTGTCATGTTCAAAGGAGAGATCTGCAGAACCCCGTCCAAAAGGCAATATCGTACAACGTTTCAACAAATTCGCGACGAAAAAGAAAAGGCAGGCCAAAACACTCCTGGTACAAGCAAATGCAAAAACAGCAGCATTTGGTTGGCCTCAGACATGGAACAATCCAAAACCGGGAGGCTTGCCGACGCTTTCTGAGGTCAACGCGGCGTACCCCACAGGCGGATCACTAGTGTGAAGCAGAAAAGTGGGAGAGTTGTGATAGCTTCAAGATCACTACTCGTAACGCCGGAAATGAAGAAGAAGAAGAAGAATATCATCTGGAAAAGATGCTTCAGGAACGAGAAAATTGCGCGTATAGCAGTAAACATAAGCAGCCGTATTTATAATCGCATTTTAAAATACCACAAAACTTTAAAACACGCCTAGGTACTCATTGATCATCATTTTTCGACAAGTGAATAATTGCTGAGTAACCTACACGCAGAAATACGTGTTTTAAGCTTGTTTTAGCACACAAATGTTATATATTATGAGTATTAGGTTGTCATTCAATGGAACCATATGGAATGCGAATTCAGTAATACCAAATAAGTTGAACAGCAACGCCGCGCCGCGACGCGTTAGTGGTGCAGGTTATGCTACCGACATTCATTCAACTTTCTTTCGTCGAATTCACTAATACCGACATTTTCGAGAATGATTGAAATTGTCACTTATTAGTATTCGCCGTATTCGACAATGGGAGTGTGAGTGTTTATTACTTTCGGAGAAATACTATGGGAGAAGCATATCGTCGCCCGAGAATTGTTTTGTCGTATCTCCCAAAAACACAATTTTGGGAAATCGCATTTAAAGGTTTACGTTACTATAAAAAGAAAACGAAGCGATTAAGTTGTTCTTTTTTTAATTAGAATATATTGTGTGGAGTATCTTCTTTTTATTTATGTATTCAGGATTGTCCTAACTGTTTTGGTTTTCAAATTATAGAGCTTTTTACCCAAAATGAGTTTGTCGTATACGCCACCAAAATAAGCTTCAATCGTATAGAAATTGGTATGAGAATCTATTAAAAAAATTAAATTTTCAATGTTAACCATTAAATTTTATTTATTTTATAAAGGTTAAAATAGGAATACATATCTACATCACAAGAGTTTTTGTGTTCATAGGCAAAATCTTGGTGTGAAAAAAATTAACTTGAATAGTAATAAAAAAAATACAATAACAAAAAAGGCATCCTATGACCATAAGATATCAATGATATTTACATTTACAGGTACAAAATTTCATTCACATTTTGGTTATAAAAACTAACGAAAAAGTCATTTTCTGACTATGAAATATAAAATTAGATCTTTGAGATCGAAAATGTAATTTTTGTTAGTAAACCTAACGCTTACATAAGTAACACTGTATGATTTATAAGCACACCATAGTATAAAAGTATAGTTTCAAATATGTAATAAATTATTGATGATTTCATTCTTACGCTCTTGATTTGAACAAGGCTTCGTAGTAGTTTTAGTCTACCTTTGGCACAAAAACAAATAAACTTTTAAGATAATTCATTTTGTCATTTAATATAGTTTTGACTTGTTACCTGCTAAAAACAAGACGATTTTGAGAGAACAAATTTGTTGGAATTGCCCGGATACTTTTGTTTGACTTTTTCTATATTAAAGCTGTTTTATACTCAATTTCTCTTCTGTTCGTTTTATAATAGAGAGTAAATTTTTCGTCCTTAAAATGTTTAAGAAACTTTATTTTGCTAAATCGAATTGACGAAAAGTTTAATTGGCCCGCTCTGGTTGAAAATTCTTTGAAATCTGTCGGCAACATTTGAATTGATTTTAATTTTACGTTCTTAAAGTTCATATTTTTAAGATGTCGCATAAGCGAAGGCAGGCTAAATATTTAAAAGCTGCCTCTGGAATTAGAGAATCTCCAGGCTCTGAAAATTTTTGTGTAATTTATTTCAAGAATGTTGAATTCCGAATGAGAAAAATCACAGCAGTGGACATGGCCTTGTTTTAATTTTGGGGGACGCAGGAGTCACTACAAAGAGGCAGAACTTCAACAAAAGGATTGTCAGAAAATATTTGATGCAGTATTTTTAAAACTGCGCTGGCAATATCTTTGTATTTATACTTCCTGCACCGCCCGCCACCCCAGTTGAAATATCTATACACGTACGACAAACCAAACCGCAATCCTTTTTTTTCTCGTTTTTGTCGTACTTGCATACGATCAGTCCTACATTATATGTGAGTAAGTGTATGTACGACAAAGGAATTTTAAGGTTTTATTTTAAATTTTTGATCGTATGTATTAAGCCTATACACTTACGACAAAACAACATTAAGAAAAAAAAAGAGGGAAAACACATGGAATTTTTGTCGTATATACCAAAAAATGGCGGTTACGACAAAACAAAACTCAAGGGGTGATTATTTTGTGGATATAAGACAAAATGCATACTAATTATCTCAGCAACGGTAAGAGATAGGCAAACTCTGACAACAGAAATGAAAAGAGCACCTTTGAAAACATAAGACTGCATATCCAGTTTAAAAAAAACCCATTTTGGCGCTTACGACAAAACAATTCTCGGGCGACGATATTTTTTTTTGTCAGACAAAAAAGATTTTGTATAAATATTGTAAAATTTCGTTAAGGTACACAGCAAGAATAAAATTAATGGTAATTGTCCATCTGGAATACGACAAATGCCATGTCATAAGGATGTTCTGTTTACAATCCAATAACAATCTTTTCTATCAACCTTTCTATCTGAAAGAGTCGTAATTGTCGTTAATTGTCGTTGTTATAAAAGTACTCAAAACCTAGGGCCTTTTTTGTTAGCATTTTTTCCTCAAAATTTAAATGAACTTCCACATTATCTTAGCTTTATTTTCACTGCACAATAGGTATGTACAAACCTGTGTAGTACCGATAAATTATGTCATCACACCAACATAATTCAAACGACCAAGCCTTTATTACTGCACCTTCTCTTAATTTTTTTTCTTTTGGATTTATAAATTGACAGTTCCTCATTAGTCCCAAATACCTTAAGCCACATCTAAAAGCCAAAGCCACAAAAAATCAAAGTATCTAAGCCCACAAGGTTTAAAAACCACACATCCATATCTGCAAGCCGGTTTGATTTGAAATGTCGCCATCATTTGCATCTGAAAGCAACCGACCTCAACTAATTTGTAGTAATAGGTTACGTCTTATGGATTTTTCTTTCAAGGCAAATTAGTTATTCCTTCATAAATTTTCCAAACCGCCAAAGGAGCACCAAATAGTCGACACAAGGTGCTGTTTTAGTCATTCCATGAGACTAAAACGAAGATGACGACGACACGGAAGTGGTTTTCTTCACACCTCCGAATTATAATTCTATTTGCGTCTGTGAGCTGAGCATACAGCGTTCCCTCCTTGCTGAGTAAACAAAAGATTAAAAACGTAAACATTTATCTTGCAACACACTCGCATTTTTCGTAAGGAACCCCGTAGTCATAGTCATCAATGGTGAAACGTAATCTTTTACTGCGCAAAGAGTGCGGACGGGACCACCAACGTAGCTTAGGGAAGTTCTTTATCTTCATCGATTCTAAACAATGTAAGACGTTAAATTTTGCAGAGTCCAGGATGCTTTGTACATTTTTGTTTTCAAATTGCGCTGTGCGCGCACACCCACATGATGAGCTCGTATGGCAAGAGGCAATGCAGTTGGCATTGCCATTCAGTCTGACGATTGGACAAATAATAACAAAAATCAGCCCTTTAATAATTTTCATATTTCAAACACAGCGGAGAGCAGGGTGTAAACCTATTTGTGTTTAAGTTACTGAAATTGGGAGCTTACCAAATAAAATTCGTTTTTTTAGAAGTCAGATTTCGTTTTGTTATAGATATCCATAAAATGGATGTTTTTTTTTTGATCTAAAAAAAAATAATTTTAAGAACGCACTGCTAAGAATATATGAATAATCTTCTTTTAGATTTAATCAATCTCAGAGCACCCTGTTACTGCTCGTTTTATACTGCAATGTGGGACAGAATGTATTTTACGTTCATTAAATGTAGTCTAGGTGGGGTGGGCTTTCTTGGGAAACAGAATCAGAACGTACTCAAGATCAAACATCGATGCCGGCCGGCGCGCGGTTAGTTTATTTTTCTTTGAGTCTTTTTTTTTATTCCAGCCGATACCGCAACAGAAAAATTAAACAAAAAGCTGTGATAGCGAATGCATTAAACTCATGACATTATACCACCACAAAACTGTGGGTTGGATCAGAGCAGCAATGTGGTATTTTGTCTGAAACCGTGAGCTATGTATTCTAACAAGAAGTCTGAGTGCCAAATGATTCACAGATCGCTGGGCCAACTGCATAGGGACAGGGACTTTATATGTAACCAGCAGAGTGAACATGAATGACACTGGTATTCGAGATAGGCGCTCGCCTCATTAAGGATGAAATTAAAATTCTTTAATATGTAGACTGTGTGCCAAAACGTTAAGCTGTGACCTGTGATAGAATTTTCCTGGGCTAGATGCCAAGCGTATTCTAATGTCGTCGATTGTCGTCTAGAAATTAGAAACGTCTTAGGCGATAAGTGGTGGTGATTAGTAATTTAAAACTTCTGGTTAGTTGTCAATGAAGCCCAGCGTTGTCTTTAGACAACCGGTTGACATCTTTTGCTCAAATAAATGTTGTGACAGCTGGGCGCGATCATCTAGTCTAAATTGATGTTTGCCTATGAATTTATTCAATGTCTAGTTGAACAGTTAATGATATGAACTATCACAAGCTAAACAAAAGACTTAAAAGCCGAATCAGTGAATGATTAAATAAATTTCTTGAACCAATTCGTGAGTGTGAAATGTTACATACTTGCACGTAAGATGTGCGCTGTGGGTAAAAACTTCCTGATTTATGTAGAATAACCTTTACGTAATACCGCAACAATAACATATTTTTTGTAAACTCGCTTATTGTGGAAATCGAATACAATTGCCAATCTCCTGATCCAACACGATCGGTTTCCATTCAAATTAACACTTTCGATCAAATTTTAATTATAGAAACACATTCTCGTTCAGAATTCAAAGAGAATCAAACAGACGCTCCTTGATGGAGGTATGGAATTTACCCAACTGTACGTTATGTTTTCTCTCCTCCGACAAGAAAACAGTGGAGGCGTTCATCTTAAAGTCATACCTCAAGCCTCTCCACCACCATTTCATGGCATTTACCCATAGCCACATTGAATAGTGGCGATGACGAAGGCTTCTTTGCCATTTTTCCAATATAATTTATTTTCATGCACAGAGGAGTGGGATGATGAATCGACATCTAATATCGATTCGATAAATTATTCTCGAGATGCCCTCGTGGATATATGACGGTGGCCACAACGACGCGACGGTAGAGAGGTGGGCAGATGCTTAATTTGTTTGGAAAAATCGCTGGCAATTAAAAACTTCTAGCAACGGGTGGAGAGCAAAAGGGGGTTACTGATACAACTAAGGATGCGTGACAAATAGGTTTAGATGCAGCAAGAAAAAAAAAATCTTTATAAAAAGAGTACTTACCCATCGAACCATCCCCCAAATAGGCATTCCTTTGCCATGCCCACGTACATAAATCACAGGTGGTAAGACCGTCGGCCGAAACACTCTCATCCAAGAAAGGCGGCCGTGGGGGTGGCGGTACAAAACGTCCGTTCCACAGCCCGTTTTCACTCGCGTCGAAAGCCAACGGCGAATCGAAGGTATCCTCTTCGATGGCGTTCGACCACCAGTCCTCATGGTCGGGAAGAAAATTGCTAATTGAACTACTGCTATCGGAGGTGATGTCTTGGATTGTGGATGCGGAGCCAAAAGCCGGAGATCTCGGTGTGGCATAGCTATTGAAGTCTCTACTGTCACCACCATTGGTGTCTGCGAATGATGAACCTGATGAGTGGGTTAATGACGCTAGTCGGCTATTGGGAAAAACTGGACGCACTGTTGTGGTGGCACCTGAGAATATGTCCGACCCGGACAGCCGTGGAAACATTGCGTGATTCGTTGATGGTTTTGACGACGATTTGTTGCCAACTATTGCAACGGCGAAGATGATGCAATGAAGACGATAGTGATTTTTTAAAAAAAGGCGATGTTGAATTCAGTTTTGCGGATTGAGTCTGGAAGGGAAAACAAATTTTTGTTTAGATTCTTGTTCAAAAATGGTTTCACATTTTAATAGCAGTTTTTGAAAGCTTAAAGCTAAAAGTTTACAGAAATTTTTATTATTAATAAAATACAAAGTAATTAATAAAAGAAAGTGGGTGATTATTTAAAACGAAACATTAGTGTGTGTCGGTAGTTATAGACGCCATAGAATTTTTGCTTTTTTCGATAATACTCGTAATATTAACATTGAAGCGAAGGTAGGATCTTCACCCGTGTTAAAAAAGTAAAAAAGAATAAAATTATGTTTAGTTATTCTCTTTTAAGAAGCAATAAAAAGATTGGCCAAACTAAAATCGCACTACCGGCAAATTTCAGAACTTATATGAAAAACTATTTTGTCCAATCGACTAGTATCTTGAGAAGAATTTACTTCTCAAGATACTAGTCGATTTCCCAATCGATCCAACGGAGTTTCCATTACCGGGCCTCCAGGTTCCCCAATAGCTTCCGTTATGGATGAGGGGATTTCTGACCAGGGAGTGGACTTCACTGTTGGGATTGATACCGGATCGAATGCTGTTGAAGAGCTTGTAGCCATACCTCCTGTCAAGAGCCTTTTTCTATCTCGTCTTTCGCCCAATACTACCGAAAGTATGATCCAGAATTATATACTCAAAAAATTTCCGTCCCACGACCTTAATTGTCTAAATATTAGAAAGTTTGCAATGGCTCATCAAAAGGACTATTCATCTTTTGAAATCAAAGTTGGTAGAGATTTGGAGCTCTTTAAACTTCTAAATAACAATAAATTGTGGCCTTTGCACACAGTCGTTCATGAGTTTTTTCGTGACAGAAAGCGTGAAATCGCGGAATACTAACAAAAATCATCTCTTTTGTTACTATCAAAATGTTGAAGGATTGAAAACTAAATTAATTTCTCTCCATACATTAAGTTTTTCTTTAGATTATGATATAATATTTTTCACTGAAACTAATCTGGATTCAACGGTTCTTAGCTCTGAAGTGATGAATGATGAGTACAAAATTTTCAGAGTAGATCGTTCGTTAGAAAGTAGCGATAAGAAATCAGGTGGTGGGGTTTTAATAGCGCTCAGATCTAATCTAGAAGCTATAAAATACATCAAGCTGCGTGACTTAAATGTTGAGATGGTTTGTGTGGAAGTTGATCTCAAATCCATCAATGCATATTTATTCAACGTTTATATTCCACCGAGATCCGATCCCATATTGTACGAATCCTGTTTCAACAATATTGCAAATGTGATGGATCATGCGAAGCCATGTGATAAATGTATCATTTGTGGTGATTTCAACATGCCAGAAATCCTGGACGAAAAATGGAGACGAAAATATAAATTACTTTTTACCAACTTCGTTGATCTCAATTTATGTCGATTTATGGACAAAGTAGCAACCCTCCCTTTGTTTCAGTTTAGTGGAATTCGGAACGAACTTCAAAGAAATCTGGATCTTATTTTATGTGATGATCCAAATGGACTTTTTGTCCACCGAGCTGATCCAATTCTGAATGAAGTTAAATACCATCCAGCCCTCGAGTTTCAGTTCGAAATATCAGCTCCTGAGCATGACTACACAATTAACAATTTTAAACTTAAATTTGATTTTAAATCGGCTGACTTCACTGGGTTAGACAATACACTTTCTGACATAGACTGGAACGTTAAATTCCAAAATATGGACTTAAAATCCATGGTGGATACCTTTTATTCAACCTTGTTTGAGTGTTTTGCTTTACACATTCCACAAAAACGGATTAGACCGAAAAGATACTCTTTTAGTCCGTGGTTCGGAGCTGAATTGCGGAAACTAAAAAACTATAAAACCTCTCTACACAAAAAATTGAAAAGGAGATTCTGTATAAATACTTACAAAAGCTTCACAGTAGCCAAGAAAGAGTTGGCAAGAAAAACATCGATTGCATATGAAAGGTATATCTTCACGGTTAAATCAAATTTAAAAACGAATCTCTCATTGTTCTGGAACTTTATTAAAAGGAAACGGAAACAGACATCAGATCCTTCTTCACTCTCTCACGAAAACAAATTATCAACGAGTGACTCCGAGATTTGCAACACGTTTGCAGAATACTTTAAAACAGTTTACAAATCCAGTGAGGATAAAGAAGATGATATTTTCTTGACAACAATTAATACAAATATTATACAAGCTCCGTCTTTTATTGAAAGTGATGTAGAAGCTGCGTGTCGGAAAGTCAAAGACTCTTTTTTACCTGGCTTTGATGAAATTCCTGGATGCATACTACGAAGATGCTCCAAATCTTTATGTGGAGTCTTATGCTCTCTTTTCAACAAATCCATGCATGATTCAATTTATCCCGATATTTGGAAGAAATCATTCATTTTACCCCTTTATAAATCTGGATCTCGATCAACTGCTTCCAACTATAGGGGGATTGCAAAACTGAGCTGTATTCCAAAATTCTTTGAATCCCTCATGGTAAACTTTATGTTTTTTAATTTCAAAGCATATATTTCACCACATCAACATGGGTTTTTCGGTGGAAGATCCATTGTTTCAAATTTAATGGAGCTAACATCAAACATCTCTACAGGTTTCGCGAATGGCCAACAAACTGATGTTGGTTACTTTGATTTCTCAAAAGCATTTGATCAACTGAATCATCGTATACTGATAAAAAAGTTGGATCAACATGGCTGTGTTGGTTCTTCAGAAATGGTTCCTTTCATACTTGAATGGCCGAACCCAATACGTGAAATTTAAAACTTGTTTTTCGACAGCGATATATGTTACATCTGGTGTACCACAAGGAAGTCATTTAGGACCTCTTCTTTTTTTGTTATACATAAATGACTTGCCTGATGTGCTCCATCACTCAAAGATTCTCCTTTACGCCGACGATGCCAAGATATTTTTATCGTATTCAAATCCTACGGATGCTTCGTACTTACAAAACGACTTTGATGCTCTTCTGAAATGGACTGCGATTAATAAATTGTCACTGAACAATTCAAAGTGCAAGATTATGACTTTCTCTCGTAAGTCCTTGGATCACCGAGTGGATTTTGTATTGAACGGGCAGTTACTAGAACGATGCGAAAAGTTCAATGATCTCAGAGTGCTCTTTGATCGAAAGCTTACTTTCAATGACCATATTGACTACGTAGTCAACAAAGCAAAATCAAGACTGGGAATGATTAAGAGTTGGTCGAAAGAACTTAACGACCCATATGTTACAAAGTCTCTTTATGTTGGCCTCGTACGAAGCTGCTTAGAGTTCGCTTGTCAAATTTGGTCTCCTACATATGCTACCCATATTCAAAGGATAGAATCAGTCCAGAAACAGTTTCTACTATTTGCACTTCGCGATTTAAACTGGAATGATCGCTTTTTGCTTCCACCATATCGTCATAGGTTGTTGTTATTACAAATAGTTATTACACACTAGAAGACAGGAGGAAGGTTTTCAATTACTTAACAACGTTAAAAATCATTAATGGAAAAATATCGTCACCATATTTACTTTCCCTAATCAAATTTAACGTACCTGCCCGTCGGACTCGAAACTATACACCTTTACACGTCAGCTTCCAAAGATATAATTATTTAGCTAACGAGCCTCTGACAATATGCTGCAGAACTTTTAATGATTACTACTCTGTTTGTGATGTTTCAATTAGTGATCTAACAAAATTACATTTGCTAAATTATTTCAAATTAAATTTCATATAGTTAGTTTAAGTTTAACCATGACTGTTAGTTTTTAAACTGTAGTTAATACAAAATAAATAAATAAATAAAGTCTATACTATAAAGGCACTTTAAAGAGGCATTTCAGGCTTGGTATTTTTTTTAAAGCTCGAAAAGCCAGACTCTTGTGATGACTGTCAGTCTGGCTTAACAAGATTGTTAAGAATGAAATTGGTACATATCTAGAGTTTTGAAGAAACCGAAATTTTTTTTTTGCCTTACTTTAGGGTCTTAAAAATAACATACCAAAGGATGGATGCCGGCAAAAATGTCTGAATGCCCAAACTTTCCATTCTACGGCAGTGCCCCTCAGGCATGCCGTATGATTTTATAGCACTTAAAACTTTAAACGCGTTTTTCTCGAAATCACATTTTTTGAACTGGCCGAAGACATAACTCGAGCAAATTTCACCGGTCTATACGAAATTTTAAAAGTACATTCGAAATACCTTTCTCCAGAGACGTACGTAGAATATTTTTTTATATTGCATAGTTTTTTTTTATCAACAATTTTGTCGTTTTTTATAGTGAAAATTTTTAATGTTTTGTTCAAACCTGCACCATTTCGCGAAAAAACAAAATATCGAAGAAATCCAACCTACGCCTCTTGCTGTTGTTATACATATAGAAAGTAAAAATTTTCGGGATTTTGTTCCAGGACCAAAATTAAGGAGGTTATATCTTCGGCCATGGACCCGTTTAAAAAATGAGGCGCCTCCGAAGAAATGCTGGACAGCCGCCATTTTGAATTTAATTGACATGAAAAAATTTGTATTTGTATATTAAAACCTAAATTTTAAAACCTTTTTCACAGATTTTCGATTGATCTTTTTGTTGAGTCACAAAAAATTCATAAATTATGTCCATTTTTTCAAGCTCTAGACCAGCTTCCCCCTTTAAAAGGAGAACTACTGCTGCCCTTGAGTCTCCGACCGTCTAGTCTCTAGTGGCTTTAGGAAGAAGTACATATTTAAGTTGCTTTTTCAAGATACCTCTGAGTACACTACCAACTGATTTACTAGGGTTTTTTAGTACTCTTTTAGCACTATGAAGCTAAAACATAAAGGAAATACACAAAGAATATAAGATGAAGGTTTAACTTGTTGTGGTAAACTTTATACCGAAACAAGCTTTGTAACAAGTTTTAATTTCCAGAAAAAATTTTGCTATACAGCTCGTTCTCAACACACATTTTCTTTTTTTTTTTTGTTTAATATTTACGGGTTGTCTTCTTCAATAAGTCAAGAAACGTGTCAGATTAGAAAACAACTGTTCAACATCTTTTTAAAGAAAACGTACTAAGCACATTCGAGCAGATCGTATTTTAAGTCAAAACAAGTTTTCCTATGATATCGCTATGGCTTGTGTAGAATTACTTATTACTGACTTCCTCTATGCTATACATATAACAAGACATGAAAAGTCGAAAGATTCGAATAACTTAATTAAAAAAAATGACGTTACCCTATTGTAAGACAGAAAACAAAAAAGAGAGCGACTTAGGAACGAGCAACGAAATAGGTTTTGATTCTTAATTTCGAAATTTGAATGGTAAATATTAACTCTGAAGCCAAAGCCCTTGCACCTACACGTAAGATTAATGCGGTTGGCTAAAAATACATAAATTTGCATCGGAATGCAACGTATCTTTTTTTTTTTGGTTAATGTTAATGGTATAATTCGGTTGTTTATTGCAAGCGATAACGGATGCCTTACATGTTAGTTTTCGATTAATTAAGCTGATCACGCCTTTCAAGTTTTTCAGGAATGTAGTTCGATACGGCGCTAAATTTAAGAATTTTCAGTTCAGACTTATGGTAATACCAATTCAAATTCGTTTAATTATTGCGACATTTAGTGTTGTCGTATTTTATTTGGTTGACACAAACTGTTGAAAGTGGGCGCTTGATTATGTGTATTACACGATGGATTTACACATATACATATTTTTTTTTCTGGTTGAAAGGAATGGAAATGATAATTTTAAGAGTCTTTCATGGCATTTGTTCTTTATGGTCTACAATTATATGTGTTGCTCGGAGTTCAGATAAGAGGATGTGGGAGGTTGAAATGCTGGTAGCCTGGGCTACAAGATGATGACACTGTCAACACTACTTTTTTTTTTTTTTAATAAATAAATGAGGTGTAATACTGTTATCTTATCTATAGAGCAATAAGTGTGAAGAGTACACGCTTTCAACACAAACGAAACAAAGACAATTAATAGAATAAAATAGAAATTTGAAAGATTCAGCTGTTATACTATATAGCAATGGGCTATTACGGTGTCAAAAATAAAATAAACAAATATAGATAGGGTGCCGCAACAGAACGGTGAGCGGGGCCTAGCGCATTTCTTACAATTATGCCTTGTGAGGAATGGAAGGGGCCTACAATTCTTTTCCGATTCCGAATGGTTAATTGAGAGAGTGCTATAAGAGGATTCGCAAATTCCTCGCGAAAAGAAATAAGAATAAGTAAATAATTAAATAGGGTCGCGTAACAGAGCGAGGAGCCCCGAAACCTAGCCCATTTCTCACAACCATTGCCTTTGTGAGGGTATGGAGGGCACCTACAATTTTCTGCCGATTCCGAACTGCTAATCGATTTTCATGGCAACGCATTTATTATCGGATAAGTTGCCAATTCCTTGCAAAATGCGATATCCGTGGAAAAACATGTTTTTTGTTTTCTTTTCAAATTTGAATCTCGAACTCTGATGAAACAGACAGACATGGCACTATTACACCCCTTACGATGTCTAGGGTTGGGCAATCGGTGACATCGTCAATTGTGCTTACTATACCTCCACGCGGTATCCACTGGGCACTGGGATGCTTCGTCCAGAGCTGACCTGCTAAACTAGTAAGTGCGAGTGTTGAAGGAATTGAAAGGAATGCGTCAACGTCACAATAGACAGACATAACTTCGAGGTAGTACAGGACTTTGACTACCTAGGATCCGATATAGACACGGAAAACAACATCAGTGCGGAGTTCAAAGGGAGAATAACTCTTGCCAACCGTTGCTTCTTTGGGTTAAGAAGGCAATGGAGAAGCAAAACCCACTCCAGAAAAACCAAGGTAACCATGTATAAGACCTTGATCATCCCAGTCCTGCTTTACGGCACGGAAGCGTGGACCTTATCCAAAGCGAATAAAGAAACCCTTGGTCGTTTCGAAAGAAAAGTTCTCCGAATGATCAAATCAAATCAAAAGAGAAATGTCAGCAAAGTAGACGTGTTTTTTGATCAGCTCCCAATATTTTTGTTTTTTTAATCCGTGAAGTGATCCGTAATAAGTGAATTTAATTTTTTTTATTTTTGCTTTTCTTACACCAGTGTTTTTGCTGTAAATCCAGCTTTAAAAGTGTAAAATCCCTAAATTGAACAATTTATCGTAACTTAATTCATTTTGATTGCTGGTTCCATTCTTTTTTTCTTTTTTGCACCATATCTCTCGCAAACACTAAGAAAATGAACTCTAACACTACTGCAACCGTCTCCAATACTGCCTTCACCGCCACCGCCTCAACAGCTGCTGCCTCCAGAGCTATGACTGCCACTCCTACTGCCGACAAGTGCTCTCTTCTTGATGTTTCCTGTAACTCTTCCGCCCACAACACTCGTTCAAAGTTACGAATAGGCAATGATAAGGTTTCTCCTAAACCGCGCCATACTCCAAATCAAGTCACAAAGCCGCAACTGCAACAGACTTCAAATAAGCATAAATCCACTGCTCAAGCAACCGTCGATTCTGAAAGTAAATTCAATAACAACAAACTGCTTCTCGAGCTTGAAACAAAACTTTTGGTCAACCTTAAAAGATCATTTAATGAGCTCGAAGACAAAATGAAACATCTTTTCAATGAAACATTGTCTGCTCTAAGTGACCGTCTATTGCAGAACGAAAGGGAAATAATTGAGCTCAAATCTGAAAACATCAAAATAAGAGAGCAATTGGAGGGCCATCAACGCCAACAACGTTTAACCGATGTCATTGTTTGTGGTTTACCTAAGAGTGCGAGTGCAATTGAACTTGCAAAGAAACTTGCTGTTAAACTCAACCATACACTCGCCCCACACTTTGATGCTTTTTACTTGAACACGAGAAACACTAGCAATGATAATCCGCTTCTTATTCGTTTGTCATCAGCTGCCGAAAAAAAATCATTACTCTCTGCTTTTCGGTCAGTGAATGGATTAACAGCATCTCAACTGCTTGACGATCGGGAGATCTCCAACACCCCTCACTCCATACACCATGATCGACGCATATATTTAAATGAAAGCCTTACACCACACAATAGCTCTTTATTACGACACGCTGTTCAACTACGGAGAGAAGGAATTTTGTTTTCTGTTAGAACTAAAAATGGGTTTGTTTATGTAAGAAAAACCAGAGATGACACTGAAATCAAAATTGACTTCAACACTTTCACTACTATTTCTACTACTTAAATGTTTCCGGAGCAGATCATAGTAAAATGTATTTTTATTTTCTTATTCTTTTTTTCTTTTTTTTTTCATCTTTCTTTCTTTGATTTATGTTGTTAAAATTATTCAATTTTAATTCAAAATTGATTTTTTTTTTCTCTCTCTCTCTTGCTATATTTGTAATTCGTTTTGCTGTTGTGACTTTATTTTGTTTTCAGTCCTGTTTTTCCTTTTTTATTTGTTTTAAACATGTCTATTGGACTGGATCGTTCCGGTGGTACTGAAATGTCGGTTAAGTCCGTAATAAAAATACTTTCTGATGTGCATGAGGGTTTTAAGGTGTGCTGTTTGAATGCGCGTAGCTTAAATTTTGAAAAATTAGATTTTATAAGGTATATTTTTGAAGCATCGGATGTTGATGTTATTTGTATTAATGAAACGTGGATGAAACCTGACACTCCTAGTGATTTGTATCAGATCAACAACTACAATCTGATACGCAATGATAGAATTACGGCTACTATTGGTGGCGGGGTTGCAGTGTATTGTAAATCCTCTCTTAATTGCCAAATCGTTGCCAAATCTGATAATTTTGGGATTGAGTTCTTGATTATAAAAGTAACTGATGGTAGCATAAGCTGCTTACTGGGCGTTGCTTACAACCCAAATAGAAGTTGTTCTCCTGAACCTCTTTTTTCTACTATACGCGAACTCACTACGAATTATGAAAACATAATTATTTGTGGTGATTTCAACGCTGACCTTCTCCTTAATGATACTAGAGCCTGGCAGCTTAGAGACGAGATTGCAGCTACCGGTCTCAGTATAACTAACTCTTTTGCCACTCGTTTTGGCCCCAATTCTGTTCCTAGCCTCCTTGATTTGATGATTGTTTCCGATTTGTCGAATGTCCTTCTAATAGACCAACTATCTCTTGAAGGTATTTCTGATCATGATTTGATTTTTTGCACACTCAACATTGATTTTTCTCGATCCGCTTCCCCATCTACCTTCCAGTTCCGCGATTTTAAATCTGTAAACAATAATGAGTTGCAATTTGATGCCAGTTGTTACCCTTGGGATTCGTGTTATCGCTTGTACAACCTCAACGAAAAAGTGAATTTCTTCCAACACCTACTCCTTGATTTATTTGAGAAACATGTTCCTTTGAAGACAGTTACTGTGCGTAATAAGAATTGTCCTTGGTTCACTTCTGAAGTACTTGGTTCAATTAAAATCCGTCAAAAATTTTATTCAAAGTGGAAGCGTAGCCCTACTGCCATCAATTGGGAAGCCTTTTGCCACGCTCGAAATCAATCATGCTTCATAACCCGTAGAGCTAAAAAAAGGTATTTTATGTCCAAACTTTCTACCAACCAAACCTAGCGCAAACTTTGGACTGGCTTACGTTCTATTGGGGTCGGCAAGAAGATTGTTGTTGATAATCACCCCGATCCAAATGATCTTAACAACTTTTTCACATCTGACAGCTTGCAGGCATCGAACTTTACACCCAACATTGACATCTTACAGGCCTTTTCAAATGAGTTTGACTTTGAGGTCGTTTCTGAATATGAATTAATTATGAGCATCCGCTCTCTAAAGTCGAACTCTGTAGGGGAGGATGGAGTTCCCATTAAGTTTGTGAAAATGATACTACCTCATATGATATCCGTATTTACACACATTATAAACTTTTGTATAACCTGCTCATCGTTTCCTGATTGCTGGAAACTTGCAAAGGTTATCCCCGTCCCCAAAAAATCATCTTGTTCAGACTTCCGACCAATAAGCATTTTGCATTGCCTGTCGAAAGTCTTTGAGAGAATCTTGGCTAGTCAAATATCGAACCACATTGGCCAAAATAATTTACTTTCACCAGTACAGTCGGGTTTCCGCACGAATCATAGTTGTTCTACAGCTATTGTCAAGGTACTCGATGACATTAGAATTCAGTATGACCTAGACCAACTTACGATTTTGTGTTTGCTTGACTTTTCTAAGGCTTTTGACAGGGTTAATCATGACATCCTTTGCAAAAAGCTAAGTTTGTATTTTGGCTTCAGTAGTAGATCGGTTGGTTTGATCAAAAACTACTTGCAACAACGTAGTCAAAGAGTTAAAGTGGGTAGTTCATTTTCTGAACCAAATAATATCCTTGCTGGTGTCCCCCAGGGTTCAATTTTGGGTCCTATTTTATTCTGCATGTTTATCAATGACCTTCCCAAGGTGTGCCAAAATGTTACATTACATCTTTATGCAGATGATGTCCAAATATATCTATCCCGTCCTTTTAACTTGATTGAAGACTTAGTCTGCAGACTAAATGAAGATCTGTTTAATATTAACAGCTGGGCTTTATGTAATGGCTTAACTCTTAATCCTACTAAATCGCAAATAATTGCAATTTCCAAAAAGAAATTCAACACTGACCTCCTTCCGCCTGTTTATCTCGGGTTATCTCTCACTAAGGCAATGGCTGTGAGAAATGCGCTAGGCCCTGGGGCCACTCACTCTGTAGCGCCACCCTATTTATTCATTTGTGTTTTAGAAGAGATGTTTTTAAAACAGCGTTTTGAATTCAATTAAAAACAAAAATTAAAAGGGGGGCCCAACAGAGCTATGCAAACCTCGGGGTCAAACTCATTTGATGGGCCTACAATTTTTTGCAGATTCCAGTGTACTAGCATTTTTGTACATTTTTGTTAGTTCATTGTTCTGATTATTCAGGTATCATATGCTAAATAAAATAGATTTCTAAACAAAAATATAGATAAATATTGTATAGTCTAATATAGAGATGTACATAAATACTAGATAGATAGTGATATGAATAACTAAATTTCTAATCTAATGCTATCTTCTAATCTAATACTATCTCGAAATGACGCTTTCATCGAATAGGATGAACTCAAGCTGGCATTTTATACACCCATGCTATTTTCTAATTGCCAAAGGAATTTTTCCCCAAACTGCATGTCCATCGATCTTACCAATGAAGACTTTATAAAACAAGAAAAGTCTTGGCGATTACGGGTTCTTAGTCTATAATAATTTGATTTTAATGAGAGATACATTTTTAGGTATTAAAAGATGAAGCCTATTGAAAAGAACTATTTCAATGCAACTCAACTCAAACTCATTTTCACTCAGTCCCCAAAAGATTTTCCAAAAGTTCGCATATTTTCGTAACTTATCAAAAGTAAAAGACTACGTTTCGTAAGAGCTATGCAAAACATGAAGATACACCAAAAGAACAAAATTTAAAAATCAAGTTTCTCTGAATAACTCCCTCGCCAAGTATTGAATATGTAATTGATTGATTCAAATTATCATTTTAAATCGATTCGCTAAACTTAATTGATTCGTTAAGAGATAGAAAAACCCATGTGGGATATTCAGTAGCTTTTTAAAAGGACAAAGTAGACAAGCAGGTGTTTTATAAAGTAGGCAGTCTTTGTTTCCATTTTTAATTTATTTGGAAGATTTTTCTTTTGAAATAACAAATGAGCTT
The DNA here is from genome assembly GCA_949752695.1 of Melanostoma scalare. Taxonomy (NCBI): domain Eukaryota; kingdom Metazoa; phylum Arthropoda; class Insecta; order Diptera; family Syrphidae; genus Melanostoma; species Melanostoma scalare. Next base: position 131,425,721 of record OX456984.1, on the reverse strand, counting down.
AATCTTTTTTTTCGGCTAAATTATGCCTATTAGACATTCTTCAGTGTCGGTTGAATTAAGTGATCTGCTTAATCTTTAATAATTCAAAAAATATATCCAGGAGTTTTTTAATGCTTTAGAGGTTCGTCGACTCTTGGTTTTGGTTTTGTGATTTACACTCCTATTAAGGGTTTTAGGTCCGAACATATCACTGAACTATGTACTTAGACCGAACAGGTCGGTCATATTGTAAAAGCTTTTTTTTTGCAAAATATGAAGATTACAACTTGATCACATTATTCTATTCTATTATTATTCAAAAACCATTCCCTAAAATAACTTGAATTTGAATGTTATTTGAAGAACAACGTAACTTCAAAAACATTGTAGCATGTGGTAATAGTAACTTAATTGAATTTAAATAATTTTTTTATTATTTTTATAAGTTTTTCCATAAATTTGCACCTTTTGCCTAAACGGGGGGATATAGACTCCCTGCTATACCATTCTTCTCTAGTTTCAAATCAACCTATCCGTTATGGGCTATTTTCGCATCATATGCAAAAAAAACTGTGCATTCGACTTAATTAAGAATTAAGATACAAAGAATAATAGAGACTTGGCAGCTTTAAACTTGGTTTGTGAACACACCCTCTCACAAATCGAACAGTCACAATTTATCTAGTAAACTCAACATTGTAGTAAAGGTAAAGTACACGAACGAGCAACGCAACGTTTGCATATTGTAAAAATTTTCTATCAAAATTCGGAGTCGGTAACTTACTTCCTTACTTAGGTGGGCATTTCAGTTCAGGGTGAACCTGAGCCTCAACCAACATTCTGCTACTCTAAATCGGTTGAGGTCTTCTTACACTTCATTGCGCCACCTAAGACGAGGTCTTCCTCTTCCGCGAATTCCCTGCAATGCGCTTTCGAAAACCCGTCGAGCCGGAACGTTTGGGTTCTTCTCTAGAAATTGTCTTCGCATGCGGGACCAAAGATCGTTCGGAGAACTTTTCTTTCGAAACGACAAAGGGTTTCCTCATGCGCTTTCGATAAGGTCCATTCTTCTGTGCCGTAAAGCAGGACTGGGATGATCAAGGTCTTTTACATGCGGTTACCTTGGTTTTTCAGGAGAGGGTTTTGTTTCTCAATTACAACGGTTGGCAAGAGTTATTCTCCGTTTGATGTCCGCACTGATGTTGCTTTCCGTGTCTAGAGCGGATCCAAGGAAGACGAAGTCCTGTACTACCACGAAGTTATGTTTGTCTATTATGACGTTTTGTCCAATTCGTCGATGTTCTGTGTCCTTGTTTGATGACAGAAATACTTCGTTTTGCCCTCACTAACCATCAAACCCATTTTTCTCGCTTCTTTTTTAATATTCGCAAAAGCACCTATGACATCACTCTTCCTTCTTCCTATTACGTCAATATCGTCAGTAATTGTGCAGACTTTCAAAAGATTGCTCCTCTGGTGTTGACGTTTGAGTTTTGTACAATCTTTTCAAGTATAATGTTGAAGAAATCGCACGACATTGTGTCGCCTTGTCGAAAGCCTTTATTAACATCAAAGGTCTCGGTGAGTTCTTTACCGACCTTAACGGAATAACGTGAATTCTCCAAGTCCAAAGTCATCCTGCATAGTCGTACGAGCTTTGCATTACAGGAACGCCGAAACTAGAAAAGGCTCTGTACAGCTCGTCTCTGTAAATACTGTCATACGCCTTGAAATCGATAAAAAGATGGTCTATGTCGACTTTATATTCTCGGGTTTTTTCCAAGATCTGCCGTAAAGTGAAAAGTCGGTAACCGCAACTTTGAAAATTAAAAAAAATGTTGGGAATAAAAAAATTATCGAGCCATAGTGCGTGGGAGTTGTTTTAGACTGCATACGGAAAATTTTACGAAAAAAAATTCAGCTTGAACATTCAGGTGTTGATAAATTAAAAATGAAATACTTATACGACTTCACGGATCGGCTGAAATACTAACCAATTCATTTTAAAGGCAGTTTCTAAACAAAGCACAGTTATGACGTAGTTACCATTACATTTCTTCCAATGTCGATTCAATGCTGTAATGCTGTAAGATTATGATGCCGATTGCGATTACTACCATTATCATTATTGAAATGCTTCGCTTCATGATGTCTCGGTGGGGTCTAGGAGACGTCGACAACGGTCTCTTCTCTCATCCTTGTGGCCAATTTATACCAAAGGCCAAGAGATCAGAGAATCTGATATTAATTTTGTTCTTACTTTTACACAGAAATTCAAAAAAATCGCAATAAGAATATTGATCACGAATCGAAACCGCACCGAAGACATCGGGCGCACATCTATATCTCGGATTCACTTTCGTGATCTTTGCGAGCGTTTTATTGGTTTCGGGGGGCAAAACATTTTTCGAAATCATAGGTACCTGCTGGGTATAGCTTCACCTTTGGATTGAGACTCGTCGGACAACATGACAAAACAAGATGATATTTTCCCCGCAAACAGAAATCGAAAGTCGTGTCCTCTATGCGCTCTGAACAACATTTACAATTACTTGGGGCCAGCACAGCTGGCCGGGGAGAGAGAACTATTTGGATGCTCATGGAAAGAAAAGGACCACTTTGCCACCCAAGCGTGATTGTGGAGATTTTACTTTTCTGTTTTTTTTACTCCACCCTGACTGTTGTTTAGACTGTTGTTTACCAAAATTAAAGATGAGCGAATAAAGAAATAAAAGTTGAACGAAGATCTTTTAGACAAGATTATGGCACCTACCGCAAACTGGGTTCAAGTTGGAGGTTAACCGACGATGACGCCATAATAACTCTATTATCCCAGGCTTTATTGTGTGGTGTAGTCGCTATTGGTTGTTTGGCGCTATAGTTTGGCACAATGAGGCATTTCACTGATTTGTGTACATAGAGAGATTTACAACGTCATTTAAGTTAACATTTACTGGCCCATGTCAAGTGGGATGTCGTCGGCCGTTATCGATGGTTGTAATGGGTGAAAGATTTTAAGATTCACGTGAGGGTACTATGCGATTTGGATGCTTGAGATTCATATCAACTTTCACAGGTTTCTGTACACGTACAACATATGTGTCTGCAAGTAAATAATGATTTCTGGATTTTAGCTAGGTACATAAATACACACAATTTTCGAATGGGTATTTCAATGGAACGTATGCAATACGAGAAGATCAACAACGCCATCAAGAGAGTGTAAGTGGCATGAAATCTAAATACAAAGTCTCAAATTGGAGCCGGCAGCGAAAGTTATAACTAATTTCACCGTGGTTTAAAGGTTAGCATGTCTGCCTGTCACGTGGATCGAATCCCAACACAAAAAAAAAGTTTTTCCACGGGTATCGCCTTTCGCGAGGAATTGGCCACACCTCCGATTGTAATTCATTGGTATAGAAAATTGAGGGTCACCTCCATTCCTTCACAAAGGCAATGATTGTGAGAAATGCACTAGGCACCGGGGTTCCTCGCTCTGTTGCCCCAACCTATTTATTAAATTAATAATAAATTTTTGATTGTCTTAATTGTATAAACTCAGCCATAATCACACTGTAACCAAAGATTATTCCAAAATAAGAACTAGTGAAAGCCTTCCTGACAGGTTGAACAAATGCAACCAGCTCTCGCTCCTGGTTCTCCTGAAAAAGCTATTTATAGAAGACCATTTTTGTTTGCTTAAGCTTTGTTTCCTTTGCCCAAAACAAATCTTTTGCTTCAAACCCAAGTTTTAGCTGTAGCTTTTACTTGTGCATAAGACCTAGTACCTCGATTTTGAGGACGGGATGATATTCCCCCGCTCGCGTCGCGTCGTTCTGAAAAAGTGTAAATTAAAATAAACGTTTCGTTCTTGCATAATCCTCAGTGATTTTAATATTTGCTGATGAAATGATCATTTTCGAAACAATAAAACGATATTTATTGAAATTGATCGTTTGCTGTCAAAAGAATGGTCTAGACCCAATTTTGATCAAATTGATCGTTTGCTGTCAAAATAATGGACCAGACCCAAAAACCATTCTATTTGAAATACTTTCTTTCCAGGTCAAATCAATGTCCTCCATACAGCATGGATTTTGTAATGGTAGGTCTACCATCAATTATCTAGTTGAGTGTATTTACTTCTCACTCTCTGCGATGTTTCCATCGAACTTCGAAAGCAAATAAAGTGCGTCATTACAACAGACTTCAGCAAGGTTTCCGACAAAATATCTCACACTTTAATTTTCTTAAAACGCATTCATTCCATCCAATCCTACTCAAATGGATCCCTTCATGTTTATATACATACATAGTTCGTTTCCGTTCTAATCTTTCAGTTCTTTTTTTTGGCAACCTCCTGTGTACCCCAAGGTAACAATCTTGGACCCCTCTTTTTCATCCTTGCAGTTAATGATGTCGAAAAGATCATCCAATATTCTTCAGTCTCAGTTTATGCGGATGACGTATGAATTTTCAAAATCACCTCCTCTGATCGGGATTCTCTCCTGCTTCGAAAAAACTTAAACTAAACTAATTTATTCGCCACTTGCTTGTGTAGTAAAAATTCCTTGAATTGAACAAATGCAAGGCAATACATTTTTCTGGAAAAATTAAAAGACCTCTCGCAGATCGTACCATCTTCAGAACCCTCCCATAAAACGTACGCACCTTATCTGTGATTTAGATGTTATCAGGTACTGCGAATTTAATTTTCTCTCTCAAACAGCTAATTCCGCCCTTGACTCTATCAAGAGATGGTCCAAAGAGTTCCTCAACCCCCTTGTTACCAAATCCCTCAATATCGCCTATATTCGTCTTCTCCTTGAGTAAGTATACATAGCAAATATGCGCTTCATATCAAGCGGGTCACATCTCCGCGGATCAAAAGCGTTCAACGTAATTTTTTTGCTATTTACCCTTCGGGATCTCTAGGACGTTAGAAACTTTCTCAACCTGCCTCCTTTCCGCGAATGGCTCACAATTATCAAATTCAATTTCCAAAGGGATATGTTTGACATCACCTTCATACTGGTGACACTGAATGCTCACCCTTTTAAACCTTATCTCCTTCAACACCAATTCCGAAATGTAAGATCACCCCGCCTTTCTATCCTTCCTGCTCATCATAAACTCCATGGTCTTAGCAAACCTTAAACCCGCATGCTGAATAAGATTAATGCTTTCCTATTCTTTTCGACCTCAACATTCCAAGTTCCTATATAAAAGCCCTCCTATTGAACAATCTAATGTTCTTAATAGTTCAGCTACATCGAAACACAAAGCGAAAAGTTTCTTAAAAAAGTCAAATGATATTCCGAACTCCTCTATCAAAAACAAGTTTGTATCTCTTCCTCTCCGTTTTAAAAAAAGTGTGTTTGAAAAAAGCTTGCGCATTACAGTTTTAATTTAGTTTTAATTAGATTAAATTTAGTATTATTTGAATAATTTCAAGATTGTACTAAGCTAATAAATGAGACGCGAGCAAAATTACTCCTACCTCCAATTTCCACCCTCTAATTCAGTAGGACTCCGCGGTTTTTCTTCTTTAATTAACAAACTGGTCGATACCAGTAATGAAAATTCTCACCTTTCTTAGTTCCTTTGTAATCATTTAAGACAATCGACGCATCCACCTTTTTATTATGTTATGAATAGCCTTATAATGTAAAGAAAAAACACATTGCGAATGCTTAGGAAATCAAGAGAAGAATCAAAAGGACACACCGATGCACATTATGTAATTTTAAACTTTTGTATGTTCAAATGTAGCGAAATCTCGAAGTTATTAAAAATTTTGGAAACATTAAATGTATACTACGAATAAAGAAAAGCTAAATCATAAAAGTGTTTAAAGCGAAAGCACCAACTTTCAACCTACAAACAAAATCCTATAGCAAAATCAAAGTTATAATCACAACCATAACCCTTGAATCATTGTTTAAATAATTCTGATTCACAGAGTGCCATGACCTCAATGGTGTGCATTGTTCCGCACACAATTTTCAACTTCGCCATAGTCACTTACTTAATGATCAACTTATTGAAATCTGATTTCTTTTGAAATGCAAATGGTCTCGCTTACCCTGTAATACAACAAAGCAAGAGAAAAAGCATTTTCAAATTTCAATATTCATTTTGAATATTCCCAAACAATCACAGTTGCAAATAAAGCACTTAATCAAGTGCAAAAACAATGCGAAAACTTCCCCGTTTACACTCGATTTGTGAAGTTTTTACATCAACAATAATTCAGCATTCTCTCTCTCTCGACAGCCGCACACTTTTTCGATTAACTTTCAGCAGCCTTTCCACTTCATACACATGAATAAAAAAGTATTTGAAGATTGAAGTTTGTCAGAATATACCAGAATCCTCTCACTCATGGAAATCCAGGAAAACCATTCAAAATTTTCTGATGAAAATGCTCTTGTTGGTGGTGCTGCCGCAGTCGATTCGAAGGCTCTGCCATGATGTTACAAATTAAAAACTTCCTTTCCGAACTTTGTACGAACTTTTGTTGGTATACAATCCACTTCCTCTTTTATAACAGCGCCAAACCAAGTCCTATGTCGATTCTTCTAGTTTTGAGTTTCAATGGAATTGCACTAATTATCCACTGGTTTGAACATTTTGCCCGCCCTTTCCCTGTTGTTTTCGAGTCGAAAATTTTTAGAGTATATTCTGCGTAATGACTCGAATACAATCATGGCAGCCACTTGACTGTAAGAACAGTGTTTACATATGACTCAAGCTTTTCTACAAAATGTATTTAGTTATACGAACTTGTTCAATTATATAGGGCCTAGCCTCTCTCAAAAACTGTAAATGCACTAACATCATACTTACAGAAAGGGCACTTAAGATAATAGTACTACGTTAGTAAAGTCTTCTAAAAGCATCTTTTACTTTCCCCTTGTAGGTATGTCATCTTCCAAAACCAGTGTCATTTAAGCTATCCGAAGAATATCTCGGAACTCACAGATATTAGTTCAAATGTTAATCGAATTGAAGTGCACACGAAGTAGTTTTCATTTGTGAAGCAAAGCATTGGAGCACTTTACTCGGAGAAAAGTTAATAGCTGAATTGATGTTATGAGCAGATCTGTGCCCGAGAAAGCATATCGGGGTTAATGGTATGACTTTTAGGAAGGTCAACAGAAGCACTACTTGGTTATTCATGATGGGCTGCGAAGATTGGAAGATGCCTGCGTTTGAGTGCTGATAGTCAATGAGTTAAGAAAGTCATTCAAGTCATGATGACCATTTTAAGGAAATGAATTATAGACTGTGTTCGACATGATAAACTTAAGATCGTAATAATAATGTGGCAGGGAGGGTGCTCAAAATTTGAGTAAGGGTGAAAGCAAAGCAATAAAGGAACCATTTTAAAGTTTGTTTTCTGTCAATTTTTTTTTCCATTTTTATAAACATATGTAGATTATTTACAATATTTTTGCATTTAAAATAATGTTGTAAGTTGTTCAACGAAGAATTTTTTTTCGAATTTTCTAAAACTGTGCTCTGGAAGCTGTTCGAATGCAAATACTGATCCCAGAGTATCGATGTACTTGCAGTTTTGATCGAGATAAGGTCACTTTTCTTAGAGCAAATCATTTTTAGGATAGATAGTCAGATAGTAGATAGAAACATGTAGATTCATTGTTCTCGAATAATAAAAAAGCATGACATGAAGTGTCGTTTGCCTGAGGAGAATACATTCTTTTTAAAATTGCTGCGTTATATGTATGAAGTAATGATTTAATAATTATTAATAGAATTGATAAAGCTTGGCCAAGTTTGGATTTTATATGTGTTGTTGGAGAATTTGATTGGCAAAAAAAGCCGAAGAGGAATCAGATTCTTCAACAACACATATTTAATAATTATTGTTTGTTTACTAAAATAATGAAATGGAAGTGTGACTTTCAGATCAGTCAAAACAGAAAATTTTTTATGGACCGCAAGCATCCAAAACATTTTTTATTTTGTGATTGAAAACATAAATAACGTTGAGTTTTCGTTTAAGCAAAGTTTAATTGATTATATGCTCGAGCTAGGATCGAAAGCTTTCTCCAATGATTTGAGATCTGTAAGACATTGCTTGCTTGTAGAATTCGTAAAGGCACATCCAATTTGCACCATCCAGATGACTACGGACCTCATTTTCTTGCATACCTATATATCTTTCATTTTCATCTGTGACTGCGCCATAATTTCGTGAAGTTCTCTTTTGCATTGAAAGGTACTTGCAACCACAGTCTGCGGTCAATAAGTTCCAGTCAGTTACTACAAGCGTTTTTTGACGAATCGTTAACTTTAAAATAGTTTACATAGTATACTTTAAAATTCGCGACGAAAAAGAAAAGGCAGGCCAAAACACTCTTGGTACAAGCCAATGCAAAAACAGCAGCATTTGGTTGGCCTCAGACATGGAACAATCCAAAACCGGGAGGCTTGCCGACGCTTTCTGAGGTCAACGCGGCGTACCCCACAGGCGGATCACTAGTGTGAAGCAGAAAAGTGGGAAAGTTGTGATCGCTTCAAGATCACTACTCGTAACGCCGGAAATGAAAAGAAGAAGAAGAAGGTAACTTTAAAATAGTTCTTGGCAGTCTTTTGTCCCCCATTTGTAAGAGTCTTACTTTATATTCTGCATTCAGCTCAAGGATAGATAGGTATTAAAGTGTATGTAGTCAATAAGCCAAAAGTATTCTACTTACTAGTTCAAGCCTCTGCACTCGCAATCGTTGCGCACTATAAAACAAGATGGCCTGCGATGTAGAATTAAAAACTCTTTGCTTTAATTTTGGTGCAATAAGCTTGTTATTTTAGACTCTATCCCTCTCGACTATCAGGGAAACAAAATGGATCCTTGAGTTCTGAGTGAGGTGTTGCTGATTGCGACTGCAGCCTCCATTCAACCTAACCTAACCTAGCTGTATTTAGTTTTATTTTGAGATGCTTTTCTTGTTGCAAGTTGTATGTAAACTCTTGAAAACTACTACTTACTCCTTTGATTTTTAGATCATACTTCCAATGCTCATCTTTCGCATTTCTTTGGGATATGTTGATAGAAGTACAAGTTTTGACATGAATTTAAATCATTGAGCACGCATTTATCCAAATTCTACTCACTTAATTGAGTTGTTTTGCATAATTAACCCATTAAGAGCCGAAGGTCTTCAAAACCAAAAATGTCTAGGTTTACTCTTTTTATTTTGTCGAAAAACACATAATGTACATAAAAATTACAGAATATTGGAAAAAAAAATATTGGAAAAGGCTTTTTGGAGCCTGTACCCAGACGGGTACAATGGCACAATACATGTGCTCATTTTGTATGAAACATTTTGAAGCACTCCTTTTCTACACAAAGTGCTACATCGCATTGCTCGCAAGTCCATCTTATACGCTTGTGGCACTGACGTCAACGCAGTTGGTTGTTTATTCTTTTCGGGAAGTGGTTTCCGCCAGTGGTTGCAGCTGAAAAAACTATTGATCGCTTTGATGTTGATGTCAAAGGCTGCGTATAGTTTCGTAAGTAGTGACGAACAATAGTACGCTGAAACTGCAGTAAATCTGTACTGTTGTTGTAGAAACTTTTATACAATTTCCATGCATTGACCTTCACAGAGTTTATCATGACCGTGAAAAGTGGCCACCACCATTTTTTCCCACGAAATTTGATTCTATAATTAATGATGGCTTGATCATGAAGGCAACGCGACCCATCCCTGAATTGTAATCGGCGATCATTTTCGGCTGTTTCACATTTACTTTAGCTTTTTCCTTCAAGCACCATCGGTTGACAGAATGCATCGGCTCGATACCTTCAAAGTTTGAGCCAACATTCACAGCGCTGTTATCATTCCATTTCACAAAAAGGATTTTATTGGCATTTTTGTTACCCAGTGATCATAGAAACCGCGCTTTTCTTTTTTGAACTCTAGATTTGATTTCAGCGGACATTTTTTCGTTCTAGACTCACGTACAGTCCCGATAGCTCTAAAACCCTTTTGTTTTAGCAAAACAAGTAGATCATGCGACGTAAAAAAATTGCCAAAAAATACAATGTGATCTGTAGGATGGGGAACTTTTTCCAAAAAATCCACAACAACTCTGGATCCAAGCGGCATTTGCTGATTAGCTATTGTCACGTTTTTGGCTCCACAATAGGTATCAAATTGATACAAATAACCGCAACTACTCGTCAGCATACAATTTTTGAAAACCAGATCTTACTGGCTTACCTCTGATGAAAAAAAAAACTTGTTCGCTATATCAAAACACAAACTGTTAACAATGCAAATTCAGTAAGAAATACTTTCAATTGCAGTGCGATTATGTCACTAGACGCTGACATATGATGACTAGCCTACTGAAAACTTGGAAAACTGACAAAGACGAAACAAAACAATGTTATCTAAAAACAACCGTTTTTTGTTGCAGCAACTTTGTGTACGCAAAGTTGTAAGGCATAAATTACGTGAGCGAAACAAAAAAAATGTGAAAAAACTCTTATCTATTCGGATTAACGGCTATTTGAAAATGCCTATTTTTCTGTACCCGCTTGGAGACAATGGCTATTAATGGGTTGAAGCTCGTGTATTTTATTTTTATAAGTTAAATAAATTGTGGCACCCGTGACGTGATGGTTAGCATGTCCACCTGCTAACCCAGAGGTTCGAGATTCGAATCCCAGCAGAGGCAAAAATGTTTTTCCACATGTGAATTGGTAACTCCTCCGTTAGTAAATTCATTGCTATGAAAAGCGCTTTCTCAATTAGCCGTTCGGAACCGGCAGAAAATTGTAGGTCCCCTCCATTCACTCACAAGGTATGGTGGTGAGAAAAGCGCTAGGCCCAGGGGCTCCTCGCTCTGTTGCGCCACCCCATTTATTTATATTGAGCTAAATAACTGTGAGATAGAAAGATATGCCAGAACTATTCATTCTTCATGACGAAACATCCCGTTACATTTATTTGACATTAAAGCGTAATATCGAAACAAAATAGCAAAATGCGCGGCAACATCAGAAAAACTCTTGACTTACTAGAGGAGGAAATTAATATTAAAAATTTTATATAACACAGAAACCACCAAGGATATTCTCCAATAAAACTGTCATCTCACACCATAAGTAGATCGTATACTTTACTAGCTCATTTTGTTGATTTGGAGCGAAAGTGAAAAGCGAGAATCGTCTACTGAAGAATTCAAAAGCTCTTCATTGCATAATAAGCCTATTTCTTCAAAAACTTGCTATGAAATTTTATCATTCCACTGGTTCTTTAGTTCTTCCAAATGATGCGACGGCATATTCAAATGAGAATGCCAACCGTCTACCTATGATAAAGTCACTATATCGGCCTTGCAGGAATAGCCAAGAAAAGCCATAGAACGTAAAAAAAATATTGCAACCATTACCTAGACCATGCAGTGGCCGAAGCGAATCCCACCTCCAACACAAGTACAAACAGTAATCAATACATCGAGAAAAAAAGAGCCAGTAACTTTGTACAAATAAAAGTCTGGCCGTGACACAGCAAATTACCAATTTGAATTTCATTCCATAGCCCGTACAATTTTCCAATAGGCACGACTTTCATGTTGCACACACACTTTCACAAATGAGTACTGGTAATAGATCAAACTCGTAACTTTAAACACACAAAAAACAGCGAGAGTAGCAACCAGTGCCTCCAGAGATATAAAAAAATACATCCCCCCCTTCAGCAGCAAACTCTTTCCACTTTCGGTCCACCATTATTTTTTGATTCCTGTTTCTTGGCAATTTCAAACAAATCTTTGTCGGTTTTTTGTTTTCGCCAAAAGGCACTGCAAAGATAGTGTTACGACAGAAATATTTAAAGGTACCTACCAAGTAACCAGATACTGTGCTCAGATACATGTCCGTCTAGGATCACGTTTCCACTCTCGGTTGTACCGTCACAGCTACACCGACTTTTATGAATGAAGATGTGATTTAAGGATTGAGTAATTATTTCTGTTGTTTATTTTCATTTGTTTGTGGAAAGGTACTTGAACATTTTATGACTTCTGTTGGATTTACTTACAATTACTACCTAGACCTACCTATAGGTACATCCTCCAAAGTCAATGGTGTTCTTAGATCTTGGTTTCATTTTCAGACTAAAAGCACAAGCGAATGTGTGCATTGTAGCCACAGAATTGTTTGCCTTTAATTTGGCACACACAGGTAAGTACCTCGACAGATTTAATTGTTTTATTATATTGTTTTTTTCAAAACTTTTAAGGGGGAACGCCACTGTGACTGTCCAAAAAATTGCGAATTTTTTTTAGGATCGGGTAGAGAAATATTTAAGGAGTATACACTAAAGTACATATATGTACACAACATTTTATCAAAAATTGTACAAAATTGATTAGGAATTTTGATAATCGTCGAAAAAAAAATTCTAATTCGTTGTCCCAACCATATCACCTTGATGAATTATCTGAATTAGAAAAATTAATATTTTTTTGGCAAAATGGAGGCGTTTTAATTTTTTTATTTTTTTTTTTTGTTTAAGGTTTTTTTTTTATTAAATTAAAAAATAATATTTATAAAAATTTCAAAAAAAAAACGTCTAAGATCATTAAGAAATCGATGGGACAAGTGTAGTGATTCAGCAATGAATATTTTCATGCATTAACGTACTTTTAGTTATACTAATTCATCTTTGCTATAAGTGTACTAATTCATCTTTCCTATAAGTGTACTAATGGATTTACTTAATAGAAGCATTGTATATGGAATCTATAGTACCATCGAAAACAAAAACGGTCGCTCAAAGCCATCTATTGATCCGCCGGCGTACTAACATTCCCATGTAATTTCTAGAGCGCCGGCGGATCAATAAATGGCTTTGAGCGATCGTTTTTGTTTTCGATAGTACTATAAATTCCATATACAATGATAGAAGTCAGTTGCTCAGTTGTAATAAAGTCATCAATCAGAAAACACCATACACCAGTCTTTGACATATACATATTATATATGGCGCAGTCGGTCTGACCCCATGCAAATGGGCATTGTAAAACTTCACAATAATCCGGTACTGAGTAAAAAACCGCGTGATAGACCACCGAAACAAAGAATCGTTTTTCGCACCAACAACATGGATTTTATCCGAAAAGTAGATGCACTTAAATTGGATGGAAATATTGCTGAAAATTGGCGAATATTTTGGCAAAATTTTGAAGTTTTTGCTACAGCGATTGAACTGGACAAAAACGCTGAAACAGTGAAAGTAGCCATTTTTCTTAATGCATTAGGCTCAGATGCAATCGAGGTCTACAATTCACTCGATATAGAAGAAGCTGACAAAAAAATATATAGCAAAGTGGTTGAAGCATTTCAAGTTTTTTGCAAACCAAAATGCAACGAGGTATATGAAAGCTTCCTTTTCCAAAGTCGATGTCAAATGTCTGGAGAACCATTTGACCAATTCTTAAGGGATATAAAAAAAATGGTGAAAAGTGTGATTATGCAACACAACACAAGAAAGCAGAATGTTGCGTGATCGTCTGGTGCATGGTTTAATAGATCATAAGCTACAAAAAGGCTATTGGAGACAAATAAACTTACTGCGGAGAAAGCAATAGAAATGGCAAGGGCGGCGGAGGCGTCAACGGAGCAAATGAGAAAAATAGAAGGGCAAGCGGGATCATCGAAAGCGTCTATCGACCTAGTTGGTAGATCTCAGAATAGGGGGGGTAGTTTTAAACATTTTAGAAATGAAAATGTTACAAATAATAATTTAAGATATCAAGAAAAAAATGATGCAAATAGAAATATAAATTCTTTCAGGGGTTACAATAAAAACGATCACAAAAATCAAAATACTGAAATGTCTAAAGGAGTTGCTTGCAAGTTTTGTGGACAAGGCCATGTGAAAGGAAGGTGTCCTGCCTATGGAAAAATCTGCCCCTCGTGTGGAGGAAGAAACCATTTTTCATCAGTTTGTAGGAAGAGAGGTGTGCAAGAAATAACAATGGAAACAGGTGAACAAGAAAATGATTTTTATATTGATTCTATATGCTTCAGGCAAAATGAACTAGACAAATTACAAATTGACAATATTTTACGAGAAAATTTTGCATGGTTTGAAACTGTTCAAGTTGAATCCAAAAACATCAATTTTAAGCTAGACACGGGTGCTGATGCAAATGTGTTACCTAAACAGCTTTGTAAACATTTAAAAAAATTTCAATTAACACAATGTAATGAAGAACTAGAAGGGTATGGAGGTGGCGAAATATAAACATCGGGATGTGTGGAACTTGAGTATAAAGCAAAAAACTCTGCAGCTATTTTAAAATTTTTTGATTAGATTAGATTTTATTCAGTTTTTTCATTTGTTCGTACAATCATTATTTTTACAAAATAAAAATCATAAAATCTTTAAAGCATGGCATAGCCGTCTGCCGGATTGACAATTATATTTGTACATGTGTATGTTAATATAAAAATAGTAATTTATGAAACGGTAACTATAAATTTTAATATTTTGCCCCTTAAATATATTCATGTAGTGTAACGATTTATATCTAAATAAAATATTTGAATTTTTCAGGTATTTATATTATTAGTTTTTTTAAAAATCTTCGTTTTGAATTCTTTCTCTATACTTCAAGGTAATTTTGCAGTACTCGTAAAGGCGTGAAACATCCATCTCATTTAATTGTATTAAAACTTGATCCTCCGATAAGAAATCGCTTCCGAAAATACTCCTTCTCGTTTCTCTTAGCGTTGGACATTTTCCAATGAAGTGAATGGTATCTTCTCTTTCTCCTAGGTTGCATATACTGCACTCCAATGGCAAATCAGGTCTGTGTGGTATATAATTTAGGTTGAGTAATTCGCTCCGCAGCCTAACCATTGTACTAATGATTTCCACATTATTTGAATCTTGGAAGTAGTTTTGGCTTAACAAGTTGTGGTTGAGTCTACTGTAGATTGTTCTGTACAACGAACCAGTTGCTTCCGATATGTATTCTTCTCTACATTGTTCGTCTACCTTTGCTATTATTTCGTATAGATTCCTTCTACTACTTGTTACATCTTCTATGTTGATGTTCAGGCTCATATTACACCCTTGCGCCAGTGCCAACCATTCACCATACCAGCTATTTTTATCTTGGATAGCTTTGAGAACAACTTTCCTAATCAGCCGAGTCACCTGCATATTGATAATTTTTAACAGGTAGTCTGCTTGCATCTTAAGCGTCTTAATGAACAACGGTGATAGGCCCGTCTCTAACATGATGACATAATTTGGTGTGTTTGGTGGTAGGCGGAACATCCTTTTGACGAAATGCCTCAAAAGTTGTTCAACTGCGTCGAACTTTTTACATCCCCAAGCCTGTGATGCATACAATAAAATGGTCTCTGCAACCGCTTGAAACACTTTGTATTTGCTGCTATGCGCTATGTTTTGGTTCACAAAGCAAGTTCGCCATGACACATTTATTGCTGTTTTTGCCTGCTGCAACTTTTCTTTGAAATGCTTCGTCATACTCAAGCTCTTAGAAATATATACTCCGAGATACTTAAATTCATTTACAATTTCAATATTTTCTCTGTTGAAGTTCCACCTTTCGTTCAGAGTGTTTCTTCCTCCACCTTTTTTGAAAATCATTATTTTAGACTTCTCGATGTTGAGTATAAGGTTCCATAAACGGCAGTAGTCATAAACCCTATTTATCATTAGTTGCAAAGTCTCGGGGGAGTTTGCAAACAAAGCAACATCATCCGCAAAAAGCAGTGCTTTTATCCGCACTTCCCCAAATTCTACGCCTCCGGGAAGATAATCAACCAAATCGTCTATAAAAAGAGCGAATAAAGTTGGGCTCAAAGAGCATCCCTGTCTTACACCAGATAAAGTTATGAACCAATCAGAGAGCTCAGTTCCATCCCATACTGCAGCTTTTGTTTCCTTGTACATCTCTTCTAGAACTCGTCCAAATTTGCGAGATAAACCCAAACCATATAATTTGTACAGTAATGCTCTTCGGTCTATCGCATCAAAAGCAGCTTTGAAATCAATAAAGAAAACATAAAGTTTTTTGTTCCTTGAGATAAAGTTCTCTGCCAGACTTCTCAAAATGAATATGTTGTCTACTGTTGAGTATCCAGCTCTAAAGCCAGCTTGGAACTCTTTTAATAAATTTTTTGATTCGATCCAAGTTGTAAGTCGATTTTGCAGCAAAGCAGTAAAGATTTTATAGGTGGCATTTTGAAATGATATTCCTCGATAGTTTGAAGGATCCGCCGCATTGCCTTTTTTGTGTATTGGGAATATAATCGACTCTTGAAATTCCTTTGGCATAATATCACCCTCTAAAACTTTGTTATAAAGTGATGCCAAGCACTTCCTCAGGTTTTCTGTCGCATATTTGAAAAATTCGACTGGTATTCCATTTGCTCCCGAAGCTTTTCCATCCTTCATACATCGCAGCACCATTTCTATTTCACTCGGAGTGATTTCTGGGTCCAGTATATCGTTCTCGAAACCAGGAACTGCATAATGCCAACTGAAACTACTTTGTACCGGATTTAACAGCAATCTGAAATGCTCCTTGAGAATATCTTTATCCAGCATTTTGCTTATGGTAAATTGTTTGCCATTTAGCTTCCACGCTAGTCTCCAGAACTGCGATGCGTCCTTGCATTTTGCCAACATATTGGCTTGCATTTCACCATAATTTTTCCTTTTAGTTAAGCAAAGTTGTTTGAATTTTTTATTTGCTTCTAAGTATTCCTGCTTGAATAGCCCTTGGCTTGATTTTTGGAAAATTTTTAACCATGCAAATGATTTACGACGAGCACATTGACATTCAGCATCAAACCAAGGCTCTTTTGTAACTATTTTCCTTTGATTTTGTTGCTGTGGGTACGAGGTCTTGACTATCAATTCTAGTTTGCCAAAATCTATTTCTTGTTGCGTTTGAAGTTGCAAATCAATTAGACGTCTGTACTCTGGCGCTTTGTTCATATTCCATTTTAACTTAGGCAGCAGCTGCAGGTTGGAATTTTCTATTTCTGCGCTCATTGAATTGCCAAAGGTCACAACTAAGGGAAAATGATCTGAATACGGTACCCCTTTCACCTCAAGATCCGTCACATAAGTTTCCCAATCTTCTCCTAAAATGCTATAATCGATGACTGATGATCCTTGTCCGCCGGCAAATGTCCAATTTCCAGATTCATCGCTCAAGCTGGTTCCATTTTGAATCCGAAGACCAAAAGAATCGCATAGTTCTATCATTTTTTTTCCTCTTACGTTACATATTGAGTCTTTTGATTGTCTATTTATTCCTTTAGCTGCATTCATAGCACCTACTTCGTGCCCCACCCTAGCATTGAGATCTCCAATTATCAAAACGTTTCTTGTATTTTTGTGGCTTAGTACTTCTTCTAGTTGTTCGTAGTCGGACTCCCAATTGTTGCAGTTTAAATATAGAGGTAGTATCCATAGTGCTTTGTTTACCATTTGTATTTCCAGAAATAGTACTTCATTTTGTAATCGAAATTCACACTTGATTCCTTTAAGGTTTTTCTTATACCCAAAGAAACAGCCTCCACTTGCTCTTCCTCTAGCATGCATTTTAATTGCTGGAATCCACTTAAAAATATAGTCTACCATATTATTTTCTACCTTACTAAAGTTATTTTCAGTTATAAATGTTTCATATAAAAATATAAAATCAAAAGTAAAATTTTTTGTAGTTGATATAGGTAATATTCCCATTTTAGGTAGAGAGCGTTGTGTTAAATTAGGATTTATTAAAAGAATTTATAATATTGATATCAGTGAAACACATAAACTAGTTAAAAATTATGCATGTCTATTTGAAGGATTTTCACATTGTATTAAAAGACAACATCAGTCCTGTTGTGAAACCAGCCCGCAGAATTTCGTTGTCGGTGGAAATTCCATTAAAAAATTAATTAAAATCACTTTGTGACAGAAATATCATAGAGGTTTTCCAAGAACCTACTGAGTGGGTTTCCAATACAGTGATAGTTGAAAAACCTAACAAACAAGTCCGGATTTGTTTAAACCCGCAAGCTATAAACGAAGCAGTAAAAGACTATATATATGAGATTCCGTTGTTTGAAAAAATCAAGTCAAAGTTGGCTAACAAAAAAATATTTTCGGTATTTGACATGAGGGATGGATACTGGCAAGTGAAATTAGATTCGGAGTCGAAAAAGTTATGCACGTTCAGTACACCTTTTGGGTGTTATCGATTTAAAAGATTACCTTTTGGATTAAAAATAGCAGCAGAAGTTAGTGGAAACCATATTAGTAAAAACAAACTGCGTACTTGTTTCGCCCGTCAGCATCAGACATTTATATAAATATCTGGGATCTATGATCAAGAGTATATCAACTTGTGAAGACGACATCAATCATCGAGTACCTGTTTACTTTCGAAAGTTTTCTACTTTACCAAATGGGTCAAAATTGCATACAACAGCCTCTGAAAAGTATGCATGCAAATGAGGTATCTGTGGATAGTGTGTTCGCTGAGTGTTTAAGTGTTGTAATGGATAAGCCATCACTGCATTTCCCTATTTTCTCAAGTAGTCAATTCGATAAGATGTGTCAACCTAGTAATTCCCTCGCAAGTCGACTATACTTCCGCAAAAAATACTTTTCTAGCAAAGGTGTGTTTGATGAGTCATGTAACACGCCAAGACTACCAACTTTGTCATATCTCCGCACTCGCCTGTTCGACAAAGTTTGCAGTGCATTCGCGGCTCCATTGCCTGTACCTAGTACATGCATGTGCTTGTGCATATTAAAAAAGCGAAGTGACGCACGGTAAAATATCCGCTATAACATTCAGGCTGCGTCACCAAAAACCAGCAGACCTTTGCATCTGCCTTTTCGAAGCCAAACACATGCATAACAAGAACAGATAAACCTATTAAGAGCGCACGTATCGGCTAAATTGAATTAGTATATCACAGAATAATCTGAGACGCGCATAAATTTCATATTTACATGCAAATTTAATTAAAATTGATATGGGTCCGCCGCGACGTGTTGGTAGTGGGCCGGTGCATGAGACCGCCTTAATGCAACTCAGAGATAATAAAGTGGAGACCGCAATGTCCACCACACACACCATCGCTAAAGGATATTTTTTTTTTTTTTGTACGAGTATTATATATAAATTGACAGTTAAAAATAAATAGCGCTAATGTACCTATCCGTTTCGTTATATGAAAGAAATGTTTAATTCATCCCAACTAACACAACATAGTTATATAAGTTGTCAAGGGTTATTGAAGGTATTGTTTGTCTTTTGGGAAATACACGCTGGGACTTGATATGCTTCAAGATATATTGTTAGATGAAATAAATGTCTTCCTTCCATTGCTGATAACAAAACATCATTTCATAAATAACGAATGGTATTGGATTTGTCGTAAAGATCGCGTCACACATATCCATCCGTTGACACCCTTATAGACATGAATTGAATTAATGGCACTGCAGCGAATGACAGGTTAAGTGTTACGACATTCTAGTGCGTGCACTAGCCATTTGACCAAAGTAACAAATCGTTCAAGTAAAAATTTATTATGATCGTAAATACCTACGTTTTCAAATGATGTGCGGTAAACATTCGAACCTGTTTAAACACTTTCGGTGTTTGGTTAATCGATTTTACTCAAATTGATTTATGGGTAATATAAAAGTGGCGAAAACGAATCTTTGCTGTGCTGAGAAAATGAAAATTAAATAAATCTGAACAAGTTAGCCAACGAGTAATCTTTTTGGTGCTTTAAATTTTTTAATATTTATTGCAGAAAAGAAGACAATATCTCGATGATTTAATTTGTATGGTACTAGCTTAAGCGTTAACTAACCCGCAATTTATTAAGAAAAAAACCGTAAAGGCTAACAAATACCTACAAGTCCTTTTCTTTCTTTTGCATAAAAACGTGAGCGACAGACAACGCATGAATAGAAATAGTAGCATAGAATTGAATCAGGGGTGGCCGTGGTGCAGTGGTATAGTGTTTAGTAGATAGGCCGGACGCGTGGGTTCGAATCCCGCTCTGGGCATCAACTTTTCTTTCGGCCTCCCAGTTTCATATGGACGCCGCCCTTGAGGTTATATATGTGAAATTACTAACAACTTATTTCCAACTACTGCAACACAAAAAAAGGGAAGGCTGCTGCTCTGGTAGTACAATGGACCGGATATTAGGTCTGAGTTCTCCAGATTAGCATATAAGCCTCCTCTTTAAAATAAAAAGCATAGAATTTACGATTTAAGAAACTATTGTAAGTAGATATCTGTTGTATTATAAATATTTGTATAATTTTCAAAAAGTTGTTTCATTTAATAAAGGATTTTGAAACTCTAGGTAAAAAGGATACACCGCGAGTTTTGTTAACAGTTTCTGTTGCCGCTAAACTGCGACACAGTATCAATTGTAAGCAAGTTTTGCAACCGTTAATAAAATTTTGTTTGAGATAACAATAAAACATGACATTACGATGATAGAGAATACGAAAAAAGTGAGTCCTGCAATACTGTCTGCCGTATATGAATCTTGAGTCGTGAAGGATTTCCTCCAAAATTAGCAATCTGTTTTCATCTTTAGATTTTGATATCGTACTAAGCACACATTCGCAATTAAGTGCGACACAGTCGTTCAAATGTTTTTTGCTTAATTTAAAACTAAAAGGTTAGGGTGTTGACTTGGAAAGAATTTGTACCAAAATGTGTTCGGCTCACCGCGGTCCGTCCGTTTTGTTATAAAATTCCATGTTCCTCATTAGCAAAGCCTTTATTATCATTTCAACAAATTTTATTCCACTTCAACCCTTTTTATTTATTAATTAGTAGTAATTTAAATTCTGTCAACATTCATTTGGGCGCCACATGCGATTTCCGTTTGCTAAAAATCATTTGCATTAAAATATTTCTCTTTTGGGTTTTTCATCATTTCATTGATAAATAATCCACGTAAATAAGCCTTTATTCAGATGATTACCACCACCACATTGGATGAAAACCAGCACCATTATCACCGAAATGGGAGATGAACACCGCCACCAAGTACAAGCATTTGTGTTGAATTTTAATGAATTATTGCGGCATATTCAATTAATGAATGAAATTTGTGAATTGTTCAGCAGCGGCATGATGTTCGCCTCAAGTTTATTTTTATATTTTATTTCTCATCCAAACAACAAAAAGAGAAAAAAACTGATGGCCGAACAAATTGAAATAAAAAAAGCAAGAACAAATGCTCCGAAATTGTATTGAGTGTATGGCCACATCTGTTCCACTGGTGTTCCTTTGATATTAGTTTTTATGCGGCAGCAATGAGGATGATAATCGTCACTTGTATCTGCTGCGGTTGGTTTTGTTTATAAATGATTATTTTAAAATTTAACTCAGATGACATGTCATTTTCAAGGAGTGTGAAGTTAAATCACGGAGAAAATGGGAATCGTTTTGATGTTTACTTTATAGGCTTTCTGTGTTTGTGAGGAAATTTTTATAGCAAAGGCGATCTGATTTCAAATAAATTTCAACGGCCTAATAACTGCGCCCAGTTGGATGTCTTTCTGATTGAAATTGAGAAAAAGAAGAGAACTTGTGTTATGAAAATTATTATAGACAAAAATAAGCCAATTTGTTTCAAAAGAAATTTTTTCTCGCATCAAATTTATGTAAATACAATTTGTATGGACTAAGAGCCGCACCCACTGGCATAACGTTCTGTTGAACAAAAACCATTGCTCCCATGAAAAGTGTCACTATACTTACCTATTATTTAAACCAATATTAATTTTCCTAACTGAGCATAATGTTATTTTACATCCTTTGGTGGGGCACGAAGGAGACATTAAAGTGTGCCGCTTTTAAATCGCACTGCCCGTTTACTTAAGAACTCGATCAAGTGGTCATAAATAATCCAAAGCTCGACGGCGGCGCTTGGTCAGGTTTTGTGCAAAGATATCTCGCACAAAGTATTTCACGGAGACTGCATGCATACATGACGATGACGATGCATGATCGACTCAATCATAAGAGTGATAAATTGCAATTGCTTGCAGAAATTGTGTCCCAACTTACGAATTACGATGCGTTCACTAATTAATTAAAATGCATTTGTTTGAAAAATCCATATATGAATTCTGGCAAGTGGCGGCATAAGCGCGACTCGTTTGCCGATTTGTTTTTGTTTCGTTGGGTTGGTCGAGTGCCATGGTAGCAAAAAACAAGAAGTTATCGTGCAGTAATGTGATTTCGTTTTTATTAGACGGGTTCCGCGAAGAGGGTTTTACGTGAAAGAATTTTATATGCATGTGGTCTGTATGCACGGGTGCAAAGCCCTTAAATGCAAGCAAAGGAAAGGCGAGTAAAAATCCAAGGAAATTGATGTAGATGGCAGAATCTTATGTATGGTAGTCTTTTTGTGATAAATTTAAATATTAACTAGCAGATTTGAAATAATGGCGACTTGCTACTAACAGGATTAAGGTCCAGTCCACTTTTCAATGTTTTTAGGATAATTCCATTCAAAACAAGTCCTTGGCGATTCCTGCATATTGTCTAAAGATTAGTCTTTATATACCTACACTTCGGGAAAGCAGACCAAAATTTGACGATATCGTTATAACGATAGTACCTTCACGTGTCTGAACGATTGAGTTGAGTTGAGTAAGATGCGAAAAAAACTAAGGTCAAATAGGTTTAGTCAAGAAAGAAAGGGCAATTTTATAAAAATTTAAAAAAAAAAAAACTATTAAAAATAGACTAAGCCACGAACTTACTACTTAAAAAGAGTATTTTAAGCTTAGGTTTTGTTTTTAAATAAACATTTTAGTTGAAGTTGATTAAGGGCCGGTTTGTTCAGAGCGGGTTAAATAAGCAATTTGGTTATCAAGGATTCTTCTTAATCCATGATTAAGAATCTGTAATCACCAAAGAGTGTTTGTTCACATTTTTCATAGCTTGGTTAGCAAATCATGGGTAAATCAAAAATCGTTCCATTTTCCAGTCTATATGTAAAAACCTAATCAAGGAAATCTATTGAAAATAAATAGATTTTTTCATGATAGAGTCAGTTTTTTTTCGGTTGTCAAAACTATCGACATTTGAATTTAATTTCATTTTAGTTTCAAACACATGTAAGTATATCGACTCGGAAGACCTAAATAAAGAGCCCCAAACTAATTGCCAATCTAACAGAGCTATGAGTGGGTCATCAAAGCAAAAAGCATCTAGCATAGCTCTCAAAGCCGCACAAGAGGCAAAAGCAGCATCAAATGCTCAAACCGCAGCCGGACAATAGGGTTATCATCAGGTTTAAGCTCAGTTAACTGAAAAGGCTTTGCAAGCTGCTCGTGCTGCATTGGTTAGAAAACAGGGAATTGTCGAACAACTTGAAAAAGAAGTTCGCGAAGCTGAAGCTGTAGCACAAGAAGAAACTGCTTCCATACAAAACACCCAAAATAATGTAAATAATGCCATGCAAGCTGCTCAACAAGCAACCACACAACTGAGGACATTGACTCAACCTGACAATTTTATTTTGAAGGGATAACTGTAGCTGTGATTTGAACAAAAATCAAGCCTGAACAAACTGAATTTCAGTTAATCGTTGTTTAAATGGAGCTAACCCAGAAAAATTGCCTGATTAGCAAAATCTATGATTAAAAGCTCTGATCAGAGATTCCTTGATTAAATATTTCGGGAACAAACCAAATCCATGATTATCATCTGGAATAATCATTGATTAGAAATAACCAAGCTTGAACAAACCGGCCCTAAGTGAATGGTTTTTGAGTAATCAAGTCTCAAAGTCAAAATGTAAAAACAAATCAAACTTTTTTTTTTTAAATTTCAGTCTTGTAATTCGGATGCCAAGTGTGGTGCCTTTATTACGCTTGTCACATTACCCGAATTGAATCATTTCAAAAACAATTTCTTATGTTTGCTCTGGGTCTTTCATACCGCTCGAGACTTCTGCTGATTGGTCTTAATACGTATGAGGACAGGTAGTCATCACTTAAAGTTACCTTTACATTTTGAAGGCTGATATAAGTTCACCTCATTTGCTTTTGTTACTAAAAATAAATACCTCAAAACTACTTGACCGATTTCAAAAATTCTTTCGAATTTAGGATGATACGCGAACGTGATCGGGCACGCAAACCTTAAAATACTATTTGACCAATTTCAAAAGTTCTTTCGAATTTTAAAACTCAAGAACGGCTGAACCTATTTCGCTGAAAATTGGTGGGGAAGTAGCTTAGGACAAGGAAACGGACCAGTTTACAACATTTTTATCCCGCCACAGAAATAAAATCCTTAAAATCAGAACAGGAAAAGTAAACATTAATAAAAACCGACATTAGGCATTGACTATCGTTTCATTGACTCAAATAAGCAAAAAGAAGTGTGCAACAGAAACGAAATCAATGGAATGCGTTAGCTTTCGTTATAAACAAAACACAAAGTTCTTAAAAAAAAAGTTGACTAATCGTGACAGACTAAGCATAGTCCAAATATCAGAAATTATGAGTCAGCAGAGATCTTCGCTCAACACTCTGGGCTGCTTTAGACATACTCATATACCCCTTATCCGTCGACATTCACGGCGTTGCTTAGGTCTATATTTTTAAGGTTCCGGCCCTTCTGTGCCCGTTGGAATATGCGGATAAAATATAGTACATGTTAAGTATCCCTCCGATATGTTTCATCTAAAATTCGAAAGAACTCATGTTTCCTTTTGGGAAATAAGGCCGATTCGGCAAGGTATTTTTCGCCAATTATTCAATTAGTTCATTAATAAATTTGTTAGGCTTTCTACAGTGTTTTTCAAGTGGAAATAATTGCACTCTGTGAAGTTTCTCCACATGTAAACTAGTAAACAAAAACTTTCAAAGCGTCATAGTCAGTAAAGCGATCGTAAGAGATGTTTCCTGAATTATATAATGAAAATCACAAGGCTTATTGCTGCAAGATAAAACTGCTAAAAGCAACAAACACATCAGACCTTTGATAAAAACATTTAGGACACCTTGGTAAACATGATAACGAAACGGCGCGGCGGCTAAACTGAATAAAAATCACCTTTAAGCTTATTTAAGATTAGAAGTATGTATAACCTTCTGAGAACTGTGTCATATCTCCAACTTACCAAAGCTAAAAATGCTCCATCCCTTATGCATAGGTATTATTTTCTATACCTACACAAAAAAAATTATTTTTACAACCATAAGATTCGTAAGATTCGACGCAAACGGCCGTATCAATCTCCTCTACCGTTATCTAACCGACACGACGGCGCGGCGACGGCATAGGCCGCAAAGACTAACAATTTAAGCAATCACGTTCGTTTTCCACGGCCAGTGTATTGGATACAAGATAATCGCTCGTGTAAATCCACAGATTTACTTACAGATTCAAATAGTAACCAAACAATTGGCTTAACCACAAGTCAATTGAGGAATTAAGGTACATTAAAAGCCACTTGTTTACATGACAGACAAAACGCCTTCAGTCATGTTTATTTCTACGCTAGCAACTTTACGTATCAGCTTTATATGATACCGCCAATGTCTGTTTGTGGGCACACAAAGTCAGGCATACTGACGAATTAACTCTGAAAACGCTGCTCCCACCTGATGATTCGATTAAAACTCAATTTAATTTGAAAATTTTGTATTCGCGTAAGTAATAGTAGTAATTCATTCAAAGCTATATCAATCAAACAAACACGTCTAATAAATTAAATTTCTCGATTCCTTGGTCGTATTGAATAAAAACATCTGTTGACTGCATCAGCAGAGAGAGCCGATTGTCATGGAGTTGCGGTACAAAGAATGTCTTAGGAGTCGAATTGTTAAATAAATCTCATTTACGGAAATAAGCAATCTTGGATAAGGTTTGTCTTTTAGATGCTTCACTGTTGCAACATAGGACCTTTACTATGATGTAGTGCTCGTGCATGTTTTGACATGACAACGTAGGCTCAAGAGAACACACACGTACTTTCGACTGGGACGCACCACAAATCTATTCACTATCATCAATAGCTTCGGCGTCCTCCTCGACATCGTCATTTAAAAACAGGGTTGCCAGACTTTGCCTCATATCAAAAATTAGATTTACACTTTTCGGTGAATGCAAAGCACAAATCAAAAAGATTAAGTTTAAGAAGACAATTGCTCAAAATGAATAACCCATCCATACCTTTGCATTAAAAAAAGAAATCAGCGGAAAAACTTGATAGTAAAAGTACAATCGACCCGGTATGGTAGCCCTATAGTCTTCTATGGAAACCTATTACAACACATTTTGCTTTGGAAATTTCTTTTTTCTCTGTCAATCTGGCGAACCAGGTGTATGGAAGGGTCTAGCACTTCCCGATTCACTGGATGTTTAGATTTTGGACTTTTCTTTTTCAAAGAATAATTTTTTTTGCTGGTCTCTAAAGACTTTTCGCAGAACAAAAAAGAAAGAGTAGATTACCGCCAAACAGCCTTTCAATGATTTACAGATCAATTTCTGTTGTTTATGTGACAGTCGGGTCACGCTGGAATCTTACAAGTTTTTTTTTTCTTTCTAAAAGCACTCCTTAAGGAAGAGAAGTGTGTAAAAGAGAGGCTAGAATTGAATAGCTGATGGAAAAATAAAAATATGCAAACCCGACCTGAACCACGAGCGGTCCAAGCGATAAAAGATGGATATCTCCATTGGCAATGAACGATGTCTCTTGCTGAAAGAACCACCATTCATCGTGGTTTGTAGAAAGATCTGTTATTTACGTCCAAGTCATGGACACAGCGTTTTATTTAGCTGATAATAGAAGGATTTACTAAAGCATATTCACACTATTGAATTCGTCTTTTTATGATTAAAAAGGGTAAATGTTTTCTTTTCCAAATTAACTGCGTGAAAAGGATCTATTTTGGTATATTTCCTGTTGTTCATTTCCATATTTTGAGTTATTCATTTGTTGCGTAATCTAACAAAATACTACTTTACTGAGCCTTCGCTCAAATCACAAGTGATAGAATTTTTTTTTGGTTTAAGTGTCATTGAATGATGATTTTCCCATTTTCTAATTCAAATAAATGTTGGTGTCTACTATTAAACAAGTCAGAAGACAAACTTAACAGGACGTTGTTGATCCTTGCCGGAATCAATATAAGCGAAAATATTTTGCCAGATTACAGTTCTACGGTCTAATTTTAGTTGATTGATTCATCGAAATTAGGTATACTAACATAAAAAATATGAAAAGGTTTGTCGGGTCTTTGTCTTCGACCTTACGATCCTCCTTCATTGTCTTAATTTTTTAGCTATGTTTTGAATGTTTTGATAAACTTTTACTACTACATTTACATAGTTAGTGAAAAGTCGGGTGATATGGCACCACGGGTGATATGGCACGCTATCAATATCTCCCTCTTAATGACTTCTTTTTAAAACAAGTAGGAAAGAAAAAGAAGAAACCATACGGGTTCGCTCCTTTCAAAAAATAAAGTTGGTCAAATGGTTTTGAAATTAGCTGAAATCTGCTTTGGAATGCTTGAATAAGTGCGATAAAAAATTATATCCAAATATTTACACGTTGAAACATATATTGGCCACCATACCTGTTTCCACTGCTACACCAGAGAGGACATTTTCAAGTCTACGGAGACTTAAAAACTACTTGCGGAGGACAACGAGTGAAAACAGACTGAACGGATTGGCTCTTATGAATATTCACTATGGGATAGATATTGAAGTAGATGAAGTAGTGGATATATTTGGAAAGAAAAACAGAAGATTGATTCTATAATGCATATGTAATCAAATGAACCTTCTTTCTTTCATATAATATAAAGGTTATTTATTTCATGCTTCCATTAGATTTATTTTCTTGAAACCCCCTCTCCCCCACCCCGAAACTTAAACCTGGATACGCCTGTGGATAAGCAACCAATTCAATAACTTTCAAGACTTACTCTGTTTCCGAATTGCTATTTTGAATCGGATGCACACGAAGACTTCCGCGATAACACTTGAGTCGGGGAGGATGAAGATCAAACAACCGAACCGGATGAATGGATTAAGTGCTTTATATGTCACTCTTGGTCTCATGATTCTTGTGAGTCCATCAACCAACAAATGCGGCAAACAATTTTTCAAGAAGAAGTAGGGTTCCATTTCACCCTCCATTTTCATCTATCAATATTTTTCAATGTTTTTAATTTTTAATTTTTAATTTTGGTTGGGGCGAAACCCTCATTTATTTGGCTTAATACAAGCTTATTCTTTATCTAACTAAAAAACTAAGTATATAATAGCTAACGTCAATAAGGAGGATGAGATCGGGTTACGTAAGGATCGGATAATCCCTTTGACCAACGCATAATGAAACCAAATGCTGAATTGGCTTTTAGTATAATAAATCAATATGTGAGATGAAATTGAGTCCCTAGTCGCAAATGATTCCGAGATCACAAATCGTCTCAACTGTGAAATAGTTTGGTTGTGAAGAAGATAGCAACGGAGGAATAATTAGATGCGCTTAAGAGAAAAGGTAATAGATTGATACTTGGAAATGTTTGATTTCAAGCAGTTTTTAGAGCACCAGATAGAAAAGTTGTCGAAATCCTGTTGAAAACGAATAGAATCAGCAGGTGAAGAAATGATCTTATGAAATATCAAATATGGGAATGGTAAATAACCAATTCGAGACTTTTTTTTTTGCATCTCAGAGACTTGAGCGGCACTGAACTTAGAGCAAGTCGGAATCAAATCGTTTTAGGTAAATACTTTGGAAAAACTTAGGAATATTTTCAATAGCTAGTTATTCAAATTCTAATAGCGAGATCTTGCCAGTGGCAAGTCCGATTTTTTGTTGTTTTTTTTTAAGTATCGGGAACGGGAATTCAAAAACCATTTGACTTTGTGAATTCAAAAACCATTTGACTTTGCAATCTTCATATTCCCACTTCCTTTTTAAGAACATTTTATTCTACTAATTACGCGAAAAATATTCGTTTCTTTTTATAAACTTCAACTGCTCCAAACTAATCGCACACTGCGCATTGAGTCTTGCGAATATGACCAGCATATGTGTATTGAACTATTGCGGTAATAAAGTTTCACCGCGCGTTATAATGTCGCAAGTGTGAACCAATGCTAAATAATAATTAGAACTATCAATATCGTGACTGATGTTTTTAAAACTATTAAATCATCTTCTATAATCTTTAGCAGACCAGCATATCGTTTAAAAATTCGAAATAATAATTTAAATCACTTTAAGAACCAATTTCCGGTTATTCCGTCTGCCTGCAATTAGCCCCAATTTATTATCGAAAGTAAAAAACCCTGCAGAGAAAATTAAATTCGTTTTTTACGATTCCACACATTCGTAAAAAGAAAAAAACACCTCACTACTCAACACCTCTCGATCGAGGCAACTTTAATTTCATCATTCGTGCGAAATTAATCGTTCCACATTTCTTATTGAGAAGTTTTACGACAAACCGCCCCTTCGGTACAAACATACATTTTTGGTTTTTCAAGACAAGAAAAAAAAAACGAAGTTAAAAAATCCATTGGTCAGCAACCAAAAAGAGATAGGAAACGAAGACAAGCGTCAATTAATTTCCAATCGAATGACTACGGATGGATGTTGAAGAGCAAGTGCTCGAACTGAAATATCCCAGAAGAGAGATGTGAGGTGAAGTCTGAGTTCTGAAGGTGTAATCTTTTTAATTGCCTGGGAATTTAAGTGGTTAAGCAGTTAATGCTTCATTCCAGGGATTATGACTATAGAAATAGCTAAACACTGCCCGTCTGTAAGTTCTTCTTATAAGTTAATGAATTAATGAAGCATTTCTATTCTAACAAATTAACTATAGAGTTAGTGCAAAAAAACAAAAAAATTAAAGGCGCTTCGGTCCAAGGCATATAGACCAATTACAAAAAATTATTAAGTTTTTCAAGTAAAGTAGCTCACTTGTATCTTAAGATGAAGTCACTCACAAAATTAAATGTTCATCTGATTTCTAAGTCGCAAGCTGAATTTAATGGCGGTATCTATGGTTTAACAGATAGTAGATAGAACCAATTAAATAAACCTCAACTTTTGCTTTCATTTGAAGGTGGTGGCAGCTTAGTTAACACGAAAATGTGTTCTGAAACGTTCCTAAGCCATTCACTCAGTGAGGTGAGACTTTGACGAGTTGTTCAGCGAGCACTGGATACCCAACAATAAGTAGATACAATTATTGTAACACATTACAATTCCCTTAATCTTTCTCGTTTTAAGTCAAATCACCACAAGAAATTTCATCGAAATTGGTTCAGTAGTTTTGGAGCAGAGCAGCGCGGGGCAATTGAACACACTACCAAACAAAAAGATAGACTACAGTTTCATAGCAGTAGAAATTAAATTATCTCAAATCGCATGTCAAAAGAAACTACATAGTATCCCACTTCATCCCAAATAAATCAAAACCACCCAGTTTATAATCCAATTACACGACGGACCTATCTAAAACCTCATGGGTGTCAATCAAATGTTCCACATCGTCACTCCGCCCACAAGAAGACTAATTACGGCAATCATTCGCCAATACCAATTAGTTTATATTAACACGCCAGTCAGCCCAAGACCACTGCCCACATGTCAATAATGTTCCCTCAATTACCCGGCCGAGATGTTTAGTAAAAACCTCGACACAAAAATACCACTTTTTTCTCACCGCATTAGCGTCTTAGCTCCTACTCCAAAATTCAAACAGCAACCAGAAGCTTGAAAATTCAAATTTCTACGAATGTAGACCTTCCACTATTAGGCATACTTCGGAATTGATTGATGGGCAAACAATCGAGACCGGTCGAGTACATTATAAAGCGGACAAACTTGCTGCACTCTGCACATTTAACGAAGTGAGCTCAGTGATATTATTTTTGGGAAAACTGGTTGAAGTGCAATGTTATTTTGATTATCTTTTGGAGCACGAGAACACAAAACAAGTGCACTCAGGCGGAGATGACAAGCTGTAGGTCGACACGAAACATATTGCTACACTAAAGCCCGTCGGCGTTCGACCACCCATAATGCTACAGTTTCCAAATCTGAAGTGCTGACTGACTGACGCGATGCTTTCAAAAGTGAAACAACAAAATAAAAATCGTTAATAGGGATGAGTGGTGACGTCTGACGACCGACGCACTCAAAACTTGAAGGTAAAAAAAAAAATCATTCATCTCATCAATGTTAGAGTTTCGACCTCCATTTGTGCTTCCGATAATCATAATGGATGACACTTTAGGATTTTTTCCTTTAAACACTCGACGGTTTTCAGAAATTCATCGGAAATGAATTAATATGTTGAGTGATGCACTAAAGAGATTGAAAGAGTTGATCCGTATGGTTGAGGGTTTTTAAACATATTATTCAGGATTGGTTGCTTTTAGTAAAAGACATTTCAAATGAATATTTATGAGGCATTCTGTTTACGTATGATAAGATATGATTTCAATTTATGAATATTTACAATTTTTTCTTGACTCAAACAGTTTAAAAAAAAATCGTAGCAACATACGCTGAGAAATATATTTTTGGACGAAATAAACGTTAAGAAACTTTTATAGAAAAAGAACAGCACTTTCTGCTGTCGTGAAATACAAAGAAATTTCTCTGCACCAACTATCCTACCCTTCCGAAATCTTCCCACCAATCTGTATCACTAGTTTTAAGATTACAAAACACACACTGCACTCTCTTTTAGTCAACAAGACAGGTTCTCACTCTCGTTCACTTAACTGAAACAATGGCATGAAAATATGAACATGAAAAAATATTCGTTGTTATCCGTCATCATTCCTGAACATTTGCTTTTTTTCGAATACAAGCGTGTACCTGTTTGAGTTTGAATGATCCATTCATTCATCATTCATGGACACAAGCATTGCGAAGGTTCGTTGGGTGTTGTGTACTTTTTATACAAGCATCACACTTGTTTCATCATTGTGCTTGTTTTTCGGGGGATGATTTGAAAGCGCAAGTGATTGCACTCATGCAGTTCTTTGGTCCAGAACAAGGTCATTATATAAAGTTCATGCATCTCTTCAATAAAAGATCGACGGATAAATTATTATTATCGGCCAATCCCACTTCTACTAAAGTTGGTGTCGTCCCAATAATTTTCTCCTTTTATTTTTGTCAAGAATCATCTTTTTAAATAACGCACTGTAATTCTCAGACAGATTTATCAAAAATTTTTGACGGCACAGCCATTTTACATACAAAGACGCAAAAAATTTCGTCTACTTTTTTCACTACTACTTTTTGCAAGAAAAAACTGTCACACTAACCAAACAAAAGCTTGAAAATTATATTGGAAACTTTTTGCCTTCACGACTGCTTCACTCAATTCTGGGGCCGAATTACCAGCATCAGTGATCGAGTGTGTGGGTATTATTTTTCTTTCAAAATCCAGTACACAAGTCTGCTTTTATTTATCGACTTCAATTCGTTCAAATACGGATGAAAGATTGTCAACTTGTAGTACTAAAGTGGTACCCGTGGTGTGATGGTTCGCATGTCTGCCTGTTAACTCAGAGGTCCGTGGTTCGAGACCCAACAGAGGCAAAAATGTTTTTCCACGGGTATCGCCCTTTGTTTCCAACGTTTTTCCACGGGTATCGCCCTTTGCGAGGAATTGGCAAGTCCTCCGTTAGTAAATTTATTGGTTTGAAAAGCGCTTTCTCGATTAGCCGTTCGGCACCGACAGAAAATTGTAGGTCTCCACCCATTCTCTCACAAGACATGGTTGTGAGAAATGCGTTAGGCCTTAGGGCTCCTCGCTCTGTTGCCCCACCCTATCTATCTACTTTTATTTACTTATTTAGTACTAAAG
Source organism: Melanostoma scalare (assembly GCA_949752695.1). NCBI lineage: Eukaryota > Metazoa > Arthropoda > Insecta > Diptera > Syrphidae > Melanostoma > Melanostoma scalare. Next base: position 131,392,788 of record OX456984.1, on the reverse strand, counting down.
TGCTCACAAGACTCGAAGTAGTCAACGAATATAAGTACATATCTTGGAGTGATCTTTGCTAGTAATTTAAAAATGGAAAAACACTTGAAAGAGAAGCTTGCAAAGGCAAAAACTGCAATAAACTCCACGTGGAAGATTTGTTTCTCCAACAAATATCTAGCCCATACCTAGTACAAAATTCAAAGTTTTTGAGTCCGTTGCAGAATCAATCTTGCTTTACGTAGCGCAAGTTTGGGGAGGTCAACAATATGATGAACTAGAAAAACTTTTACGCTTTTACCTTAAACGCACCTTCAGACTACCATCGAATGCAACAAACTATTCGCTAAACTTGGAGACTGGATTATCAGCGTTGTTTATTAAAACGCTAAAGTTGCAGGCAGATTATATTATCAAGGTCTTGAACATGGATGATAGTCGACTTCCGAAGAGAGTCATGATGAAAACAGTGAGCAGAAAAGTTGGTTGGTATGAAGAGTGGACTGAACATTCACGCTCATGTAACTTGCATCTCAATCTTGAACAAAAGCTCCACTCAAACTGGAAACAAAAATTCTATGAGATCATTTCCGTCACAGATATAAACTGCAGAAATGAGTATGAAAGAAAAGCAAGAGGATCCCCTTACAGATCGGTGTACACTGTACAGCAGACTCAACTATAACCTACTACAGACAAACTACTTTCGAGATGAGTTATGCGTAAAATCCATTTCGATGATGTTCAGACTAAAGGTAGAACTTCTTCCTCTCAACTATAGGCCACACCGAGAAGACCTTCCAATATTGTGCAACATATGTAACACAGCAGAACGAGAAGACATATTTCATTTTGTGGGTAGATGTCCGACTCTTCGTGAATCGAGGCGACATTTCTTCGGTAAGGATACTCTCTCAAATTATTGAACGAGTTATCCGAGTAATTATTACTTTGTTGTAAAACAGCACTTAATTATCGAGAAAGAATAAGAAATGCTAGCTTCTAATGCAACAAATCATCTTCAAACAACGATAATAGTAGTTCATCACGTGTGCGGTAATTTGAATTAAGGAGCAGAAATGGTCGACAAAATCCATGGTTTTGATATTGGACGAGGAAAAGTGCTTGAGCTTTAAAAAGATAAAGGGTAAGGTAAAGTTTTGAAAAAAAAAAAACAAATAAGAAGCAGCTAGAATAATATAAAATATTTAAGCACAATTTAATATAGGTTTTCAAAAAGAAAAACAACTTCTGCATGTGGAATAAAATAGTCATTTATGTGTTTGTTCTGAGTGTACCTACCTACCTAGTTGTAAAGTATGTATTAGCGAAACAACTTAACTCTCACGGAAGTTCGTTAATAAGAACCGAAGGTGAAAACTTCAAACTAAGGAAGCCATAATAAACCTGAGATGCCAATTTGGGTAAATTGAAAGACGTGACTCTCATTTAATTAATGCGAAGAAAGAATCATCGTATCCTAAGTGCAGCGCGATGCGAATACTCTTCTTAAAGAAAGATAAAGTGTGTGTTTAAAAACAATTTTTCAGTGTAAAACAAGTACAAACAATACAACTAAGCAATTCATCCTCATCCACCATATGCCGAACACGGAGAGATGTACCTATGTGTTTGTCTGCGATTGTAAATTGATTTTCATTGCAAATTGCATTCATAACATCTCGCTTTACTCTGAGCGAATTCTGACTGAAATGAACTGTAAACGTAGGCAGAGTGGGAATATTTAAGTCAGACTATAAAAATACATTCAAAAGCTATTATTGGCTTTAGGACTTTTAACGACTTTTCTTGAAGTCAGGGAATTAAAATAACAAAATAAAAAATAAAAAATAAAAAACATAAACACCTAAGGGCCGGTATAAAAAGTTTAGCTCTCAGTGCTGAGGAAGGCGCTAATTGCATTGGAATGTTATTCACTTGGTTTATGGTGCCATAAACATTATTGGAATATATCGATATATCGAATATGTATAGGTACCTACTTCGATTTGTGAATTGGATATTCTGGTCAAAGACCAACCGTGTGGACGAAACGAATTAAGTTTGCTCTTCCATGAGCGAACAGATGCACACAAAAGAACAGAAATTAATTCAGCATCTGAAAGAAAGAAAAATATTTGGAGAGGAGTTTCAGCAGTGTTGGCAATTGGCACACAAAAAACTAAAATCTTGGGTTTTAGATGGACGTACTACTTGCTGGTAGCAGTGCGAATTGTGATTGATGATGATGGTTTTTGTATAGAAATGGGTGTATTACTTTTGAGCGTATTCAGTGAATCATTATTTGCATTTATTATTCAAAGCTGAGTAATATCTTTAGTTTGAAAATCGAGGTGTTTCGGAGGAGCTAATTAAAAGATGGTTTTACTTTATTGGCATAGACTGGTTTCTTGGCCTTCCAATCTTGTTACCTCCATCATGGGTTTAAAGCAAACGAATCATATTCCTAATTACGACACAGAAAATAGTTTCGTTAGGTTAGAATTCATGTTCAAAGTGGGCAGTTAAAAGGCACATCCAGAAAAAATTACCTATCCTCGAAAGATTCTGTGTAAACGAACGGAATCATTTACTTTTTAATGGACAGAGCAGATTATAATAACGGAAAAACATCTTTAGATATGAAATGTTGCTTTAATTAATAGTAATTAAAAAGAAATATGTATTTCATCGCTGATAATTTTTCACTAGTTACCGTAAGATGAAATTCAAAAAAAATTATATCTTACTTCTCTTCTCCTCCTTTGAAAGCTCTCTGAAGGTTTTGATCTCAAAGCTGTCCGCTGTGAACATAAGGCTTTCGAGAACGATTTTTTATGAGGCAAGAATTACCAAGGGTGGGGAATCTGATCTGGTCGACACATAGCAGTGGTCCGGGTATGCATTTCGAGGCGAATCGATTTAGCTTTTGCTTTCTTTACTTCGTTTTATTTTCAAATGATTATCGAACTCAAAATTGACTTGTATTTTATGGCGCATTGTGTATTCGATAAGCGAAAGGAAATTGCATTGTTTTTTTCGGATGAAATTATTTTGACTCGCTTCTAGTTAGATAATTGGGCAAATCGAAAAGAAGATATCGAATTCAAAGCGACTAGCCTCGAATTCAGGTCCGGGAGAGAAGAAAAACCCCACGCCATCTAACACACCATATTTACGGACTTTGGTTTTCTCTTGTCTTATCGTTAGCCCAAGAAATAACTTCAACTCTGAACAAATTTAAGGAAAATGTAGACAGTATATTCTATTTAATTGAAATAACGTCATTTGATGAATTATTACTTTTCTTAACAACATTGGTCTATCGAGGAAGGGTAAAAACAATGTATGGCCACTTAACATACGCTTAAATGTGGCCACTTTCATAATGCTCAAATGTTTTGCAAAAGGTGTTTTTATTTACACATGGGTTTTTATTATGGCGATACTTTTTCCGGAGTAAGTTTGGGACCACTAAGCACTTACGTTCAGTAAATTGTCTCGAAACGAAATCACTGTTGACGCCGATTTTTACATAATTTTAACCTGTGAGTTGTCTCCCAGATAGGAAGATTTAATACCACTGGAATATTTTTTGCGGGGTTATGTGCAACAGCTTGTCTACGCAGATCAGCTTGAGATGATTGGAACCTTGGAAGAGAATATTCGTTGCGTTATTGCTGACATACGGCCCCAAATGCTGCAAAAAGTGGTCGAAAATTGGGCCTTTCTGCTGGAATTTAGTTTAGCCAGTTGCGGCGACCACTTGAACTCGAGAAAACACTATAAAAACATAATGGCTAACCCTTCGCCACTACCAAAGTTGAAACTCTAAGCACGCTACGTTTTCTTAAGAAGAAGGAGATGAAGATTTTGTTTCTTGTGCTCGAAGAACTTACCATTCTCACACTCGTTGATTGAAGACTTTCGGCTCATTCTAGGTGCTTCGCTAAAAATGCTGGAACCTGTGCCAGCTAATGTTTTCGCACTGTGATTATCCCCCATCATATCTTGCTTTGAAGGTTTTGTGTTATCCTAGTCTTACGAATACTGGAGAAATTCAGTTCAATAATATAAAAACACGAGTAGGCGGCAGTTTTAAATAGATAGACCAAACAATTGGGTTCTAGTCCTGGGTACGATATACAGATACTTTTCTTCCTCATCAGTCAATTATATAGCCTATTCCCACTGGGGCAAAAACGTGATTCGTTTACAAAAACGAGCTAACCTGTTCCCACCAGTTTTTGTTTGACGACTCGACCACTTTTGCACTCTTTTTTTTTTTTATAGAAAAATCACTTTCATTAGTTTTATTACACTTATTTATTGCAAAATAAAGAAATTGAGTCGAACACAAATAAATTTATATCATTAATTACTTAAAATCCATGTGCTTGAAGCGAAAGCTGTTTTGGTTGAACGAATTCAGCACACAAAATAGCCTCTATCCTGTACAACCACCACTAGTTTTCCTTAAACTCGTTTATGAAAACATGTCGTTTAAAAGAAATGTTATTGGTCTAGTCGTTTTTGTCTTATTTTTGGTCCTGGCTTTCTATTTATCAGGTGTCGATCAAGTCAGAGGTGAATATCTCCTTTGAGTATGGCAGTACCAACTGAGGCGGTCGTGCTCTCTTTTCGGACAGATAGTTTTGTATTTTTGAAAAGTTTCGCAGATTGTTTTTATTTCTAGTTCAAATATGGAACTCTGCTGCTTCTGCTTTAATACGGAGCCATTTCATTTCACCTATTCCGTAAAGTTAGTTTAATATTATTTGGTTTTAATTTTACAGTCTTTTACAGTGCAATTGTCGAGTTTTCAACCACCTTACTAATTTTTTCAACTGCAATGTTTGGTACTTGCGTTGATTTAAGTTCAGGTGTCGAAAAATGCTGTCGAAGAGACAGTTTCATTAAGAGACTACTCAAGGCAGTCAATACTATACCAGTGCTGATTTTGGTCTTTACACTCAAGAAGCTGCCTTTGTTCATCTTCGTTAAACTTTAATTAACGATACTCCTGCGCATTACTCCTTCTTCTGAGTTCGGAGGGCCTACTTTAAAGATGATTACCTTCCTATTTGTTTTGTCATAGCTCTTCAATAGCTTGATTGGAATAAGCAGCCAGGTCACTGTTAGAAATGTCCCTTGACAATACCAATCAAACTCACTACATTTTAGACTATGTTGATTGTGCTACACAGATAGCTTTGCATTTGCAACGCGATGTTCAATTTCGACAGTAAAAATGTATTTACTAAACAGCTTTGATTTCTTCAAGTTTTTAGTAGCCTTAGCAATACATCTCTTCGACATCACTTTCAAGGAGACATAAATCATAACTGGCTGACAGTTACCTAAAAAAATACAAAAGTAACTATGTAAATTCTCTTTCAAAAGGGAACCATATCCAATGGCCAAACTACAGGAGCTAAAGGTGGATCAAATTACATTGGTTTACCCTTTTTTTATTGAGTATTCATATTTAAGGTATCCATGATTTATCACCAAAATTTTTGTTGTAATAGTTCTCACGAGTTTTGCCGCCGCCATTGGCCACATCATTTCAATTTAATAAAACTCCTTTCCAATTTCGTTTTATATCTACTTTCATTCGGTACTTAGTTTTTGTCTGCCACAGCAATACAATTTTTATTGAATAGAGTAATATCTATACGACTGTTGTGAGTGGCTTTGCGTATGTTTTTTTTTTTTTTTCTATTTAAGCTGACTGCACGAAATTGTAATTAATGACCAACATAATTGACTTCTTAATCATTCGCCTTGAGGGTGATTTATCAAAGCAGGTCAGCCAGCTTAACATTTTCGCAATCAATTATAAACTAAACACCGAACAAGCATCAAAAGTGCTTGCAGCACGCCACAATAAATTTATAAAGAAATCGATCAACCGACAATTGAAAAAATGTCAGCGGCTACCAATCGTCGTTCGTATCATTAGTTGGGGGGTTGGGGCAAAAGAGAAAAAATAAAGTAAAACGAATCTGTCTGCTTCTTTTACTGATAAAATTGCAAACAAAATACGTACTAGGGACTATATTCAATGTTCTACTCACAAAATTACATGTAGTTACATACGTATATCCAATGAAAGAAAGACAATACATTCAAATTAGGATTAAAAAAGCAATCCATAAAGGTCCAGCGGTAGTTTTACCTTCTGAAAAGAAAAAGAAATTTTAGTAGAAGGAATGTGAAATATGATACAAATGTAATATTGTTATAAATAAAACCATTATTGAGAAAGCTAAAATTATTTTAATTGAATCAAAATATTGGAAGTTCTCTGCAGTTGAACGTAAAGCATACCTTTGTCTAAGAAACTTATCTCAGCAGTAAATTAAGTGAAGACGAAGTTAGAAATAAAAGGAAAGGCATATCAAAACGCTGCATTTAGTTGATCTTAGACATGGAACAATCCAAAAACTTGCGGACGCTTTCTGAGGTCAACGCGGCCTACCCACGGGCAGATTACTAATATGATGAAGCAGATACATAAGTGGAAGTGCTGTGATCCCACAAATCCATTTATGTATGTATTTCTTCGGGTCAGAGAGAATTTCTTTCCAACCGTTTTCTCAGAAGAACCTGAGCTAAAAGAGTATTATTGGCACTTCCCCCTACGCTTACTTGATGATTAAAGTTGTCATCACATGTTGTTTTCCAATTTTTTATTTTAATTATTTATTATATTTAAATTCAAGGTAAACTCAGTTGCTACGGTCATGCTCAAAGGTGAGATCTCAAGAGCTCCGCCAAAAAGGCAATATCATAATACGCGTGTCATGTAAAAAGCAGGCGAAATCAGTCGTGTTACAGACAGATGCAACGACATCAGCATTTGGTTGGACTCAGACATGGCACAATCCAAAACCTGAAGCGGGAGGCTTTCCGAAGCTTTAAGTGTTCAACGAGGGTGGACTCTCCCTGATACCTTCGAGATCGGACAATTCTCGTAAAGCTGAAAAGAAAGAAACAGAACAACTACTACAAAAGCGTCAATTTGGAATACTTTGACACAGAAATTCCAGAACCATTTCATGTATGTTGAGAACAGATAGGTTAACCTACCAAAACTATTAAAGGGTTTTGCAATAGGGACTTGACAACTTTGAATCTAGTTTGTGAACGCATCCTGTCACTAATTTTCGAACTGTAATATCAATTCAATTTATGAAGTAAACTCAACATTTTCAACTTAATAAAGTACACGAATGATCACTGTTTACAAATTATAAAAATCGGTGACCGTAATTTTAAGAACGCGTTAACTCCAATTTTCGATAGTAATTCCCGCTCTAGTAGACAAACATAAGTTAAGTGCGAAAATTTGAGTCTTCACATTTGTTGTATGATGTTACCATCTCAGGGAGATAACGGTTTGATCGCACAGACCATATGATGGCTTGATTTGCGTAAGGATCTTGGTTTAAAGCTGAAACCAATACATGGTCAAGCTGATTCAAGCTGAATTGAAGCCGATTGATCATTTGAGGCGACCGACGCGACGTCAAAATACATTCTCCGATTGGGCTCTGGAGAAGATGCGCCAAGATGATGAGTTTCATCGTACAATCATCTTCAGTCTGCGTCGTTTTGGTCGGGTGAAAACTAGGGATTGCAATCAGGAAAAGGTTTTTCAATCCCGGGATTTCGGGATTCAGACATGATATTGTAGACAGTGATTTATTGTTAAAAGATTTATTTGTTTGATGGCTGATTGTTATCCCAATCAACGTATTTTTGTCGTGTCTTGATGACAGAAAGGTGTGCAAACTCTTTGTTGATGCCCTCTAAAGTTTTTAACACATTTGTGCAAAGCTAGCACTGGGTTTTGGTAGTTGTTTTACTAGCTAAAAAATCTTTAATTAAAAAACGTAAAATATAAAAGAAATGCACGAAAATTGGGTGGTATCTATATCTATGTATGTATTTAGATTTGAAATTAAGTTCAAATTTAGACCACCCTTGACCACAGCGATATTGGCACTAAAAAATGCAGAACAATGCACAAAGGGTTTTAGAAAACGAAAAGGGATACCAAAAACTAGTTTCCAAGTTTTATTATTTTCAGACGAGTCTGTTTGACTCAAAACAATGAGAAGAATACAGAACGAAACATAGGAAGTGGTGCAAAAATTCTCAAAACGCAATCACATAATGCTCAAGAACAAGTGGAAAACTGTGTTCAAACATTACTAAAACCAAAAAGATGACGATACAATAAGAAATGGAAGGACAAACTTTTTTGCTTGGTTTTGCTAGTTTTGGAATGTACAAAAAAACTTGCTATAAAAAAGAATTGTTATTTATTATTACCCATTTATTAATTCACAATAAAGTGGAACCCAATTTTGAATTTTTTCTTTGGAAAAGAGTACCTGACTCTGATGAAAATAACAGGTCGAAATATTCAACAAAAAAGTCCCCGGATTTTTCAATTTCAATACCTGTATCCCGAATCTCGAAATTTCAATCCCAATTGAAAAGCCATATTTTTCATGAAACTTCATTTAAAAAAAATTACTGTTAGAATAAAATACATTAGTTTATGCCAACAAGCCAACGCCGGCCGTTGGAAGAGCTCAGAGCCAACATTGATCGCGAAATAGCGGCCGCACAGTGGCCCGAATTGACTTTTTTGGTTGCAAAAATCATATCTCTCAAACGAATAAAAATATCGACTCAATTTTTGTTTACCTTATTGGAAATTTCCAAGGCTATAAAGTTTGTAAATTTGAAAAAAAAAATATTTACAGGGTGTTTCAGAATCTGCTGTTGAAAAAAAAAAGTTTTATTAAAGGTGGTTAACATAATTGGTATATTATGTTAAAAAGGTTAAAAGTCAATTTATGAAGTAATTTGAGTATGATTTAAGTAAAACAGTGTGAAAAACAGAAAAAATTAATTTTATAGTAAAGAAAATTTTTTGTCATAATTGGTTGTTGCATTTTTTTATAAATTTTTTTTTTTTTAATCCTTATAAGTATTTGCAAAGTATTTTTTTAAAATATTATTAAGGATCCATTATAGCAAAACAAAGAAATAACATTTTCCATGACTTTTTCTTGCGCTTGAAAAAAAAAACTCAAAATAAATGACTAAATTTTTCAAATCAAATCTCTCTAGCTCAGTGTTACGCAACTTTATGCAGCTGAGTTTTTGGTTATAAGTGAAGAGATATAAGGATTCATTTACCGTCCATTTCGGCTTGATATCTCTTAAACCTTTTTTTTACTCAATGTAAAGTTGAAAAAGTGCGCAAAAAGTGGTGTTTCGAAAATAATTAAATTTAGTATTTCAAAAAATTTATAACTTTTTTTTCTGATCATAGCAATAAACACATATATCAAGGAAAAAAACAAAACAAGGTTTAACTAACCCGCTTTTCCTAGTTTTTACTCTCAAAGTTGGAAAAAAATATTTTTTTTTAATGTTTTTTCTCACCTTAAATATTTGTCAACTTTGACAAGCTCTACAAGGCGAACCGATCGTTCAAATGAAAAAAATTTTTCGAATACTAAAGCTCCAAACATTTGTTAATTCATAAAAATTAAAAGTTTTGCGTTAGAGACCCACCCAAAAAATTAATTTTGCAAGCACTTTTGTCAAAACGCTGTATGCTGTGGGCCGTTTCAGGTGAAAATAAAAGATGTTATTTGTAACATTTATCGTCTCCTAATGTTCAAATTTCGTTACGGGACGGAAAAATATAGCATGAGTCAGACAAAAATTAAAGGAGAAGTAATATTATTATTTTAAAAATTCAAGAACTTTATTGATTATGAAAATATAATCGACATTCTTGAACGACTTGCTATTGATAAACCTGAAAAATATCGTCAGATTGATGTTTGCATATGTGACTCGATACGATAAAAGGGACTAACTAGGCAAAATATGCGTTTGAATGGTACATCAGCGCCTTTCAGAGCGTGCTGTGTAAGCTTTCACTTTTGCCTAAAAGGTGCCTTTTCTCGGATCGCGTCACATATAAACTTTTTTACATGTAAATTTTTGATCGAAAGATATTAACCAGTAAAGCATCAAGCGCATTTTGGATGTTCTGGCCGTGGATTCGTTGTCTCCACATCTTGACTTCTGACAGAAAATTGTCTTTTGAACAATCCGATATATCTTCGTAAAATGTGTAGAGGTCAGCGCTTTTCTTTTCGTTAAATTCTTGTTTAAGAAACATTTGCCCGAAACTTTAGAAAATGGATCTGAAAATTCAGAGAACCGACTTTTAGTTGAGAAATGAACGTATCAAGAAACGGAATATAGAATGAAATTCTGTAGTAGTCTTCAATACTTTGTGTTTGAACGTTGCAACGATTTTTTTGTTGATTGCAACGGCGTGGCAATTTCATTGTGATTTCGTATTCAGAACAAATTCTAGTTGATAAATAACGTGGAAAGTAGAATCTGCGTTTTCGCGTTTGTAAGTAAATTCATTCAAAGCGTCATCTGTCAGCTTAGTAGCCTCACCCAGATCTTGGTTTTTACTCTTTATTATTATTTATTTATTTCTACCAAGTATAAACTTTCATAGACAGATATAATTTCATTACAAAGCATTCATAATAAATTTCTTACATAAATTTCTATTGAAATGAAAATCAATAACATTATTTAATTCATTGAAACATGACATAGCATTTGACAAAGGTTCATTTCGACCATAATTAGTTGTGTGCCTACAAGTAAAGAAGAATATGTGTTCTCTAGGTCTTAACTGCCGAGAAGGAGCATAAATATTCAATAACTCTAACAACTGTGTGCAATCAATATGCTGACAAATAATGTAACGAGCAAATAATGCGGAAAAAGAAAACCTTCTTTTATATAGAGGTTCTAAGGCAATCAATAAGCATCTGGGTTCATAAGATGGCATATTATCAAAGTTAAAAAGCTTCCGTAAAGCGAATCTTGTGAACCTCTTTTGAATCCTTTCAATACGCAATATGCTGTTGTTATAATAGGGACTCCAAATTATACAACAATATTCAAGTAAAGATCGAATAAGGGAAATATAAACAGATTTTAATGAGTATGGATCAACAAACTCCTTACTATTTCGAAATAAGAAACCAAGCATAGAATTAGATTTTGAAATAAGATAATCATAATGCTTATCATACCTCATATTAGCATCAAAAAAAACTCCAAGATCTTTTTGAAACGATACTCTTAACAAAGTTTCATTATTAATTTTATATGGGAAAACTACCGGATCAAGGGTGCGATTAAAAGTTAAAACAGAGCATTTCGATATGTTAAAATGTAAACAGTTCCTAGTACACCAAGTATGAATATTATCAAGATCAGTTTGCAATTCAAGGCAATCTGATAACGAAGCAACAGATTTAAATAATTTTAGGTCATCAGCGTATAGTAAGCATTGTGAATACGACAATACATTGGGTAAGTCATTAATAAAAAGGACAAAAAGTAATGGACCTAGGTGACTACCTTGAGGGACGCCAGAAAAGTTTTGAATTACATTTGAAAAACACTGATTAATTTTAACATACTGTGTACGGTTGGTAAGATAGCTACTTATCCACTGTAGTAGATTGGAATGAATTCCAATACTATTAAGTTTATTAAGTAGAATGTTATGTTGAACGCGGTCGAATGCCTTTGAGAAGTCAGTATATATCGTATCTACTTGGTAACGCTTCTCCATGGTATTAAGGCAAAAATTGGAAAATAATGCTAAATTAGTGGTCGTAGACCTACCACTTACAAAGCCATGTTGGTATGAAGATATGCAATTTTTAGCTGCAGAGTAAATATGCTTTTTTACTATAGCTTCGAAAATTTTGGGAATAAGTTGAAGATTTGCTATAGGTCTATAATTTTCAACATTTTGTTTAGAACCCGATTTATGAATTGGAAAAATGTATGATTTTTTCCAAGAATCTAAGAATGAACCTTGATTCAAAGACAAATTAAATAATTTCAAGAGTCTCTCACTTAAACTGTTTTTGCATTTTTTCAAAAAAATCGGTGGAATATTGTCAGGCGAACAAGAAAAGTTATCATCTAGAGACTCCAGTTCCGATAGCACTTCATCAACAGAAAGTGTAAGGGAACCAATATCAATGGAAGATGTTGAAACTGACGCTGGATGGAAAACACAGGTTTCGGAACAGAAGTTTGTTTGAAAAAAGTTAGCAAACATATTGCAGATATCGTTGGTATCCGAACTAGTATAATCCTTGAACTTCATTGTAGCAGGAAGGCCAGTGGACTTTTTCTTATGGTTTATAAATTTCCAAAAGGCCTTGGAGTTTTTTTTTACCTTAGATTCTACCGAAAGTAAATACTGACGGTACAAAAACCTTTTCAAAAATTCAAATTCTTTCCTGAGGCGACAAAACTCGCTTCGAAAGGAAGTATTTTTAACACTTTTCCTATGCATTTTAAGCATAGCCTTTTTTAAATTACATAAGCGATAATTAAACCAGACAGGCTTACCAGATCGCTTGAACCTCTTCAACGGCACAAATCTAGAGAAAACATCTTCAATTGTGTACATAAAAGAACAATAAGCTAGATTTAAATCAGATGTTGATAATAAAATATCCCAATCAATCGAACACAAAAAATTATCAATGGAAACATAGTCCGCTTTAGAAAAATCATACATAGTATTATTTGAGTTATCATTGTTTTTAAGAAAATCCAGTACAGAAAAGTTGAATCTTATTTTTAATGCCTTATGATGAAATGAATTTTCAAGGAGTTTGAATTCGGCTTCATAAACTTTAGCTTCAAGATCTTTACTAAGAAAAACTAAATCTAGTATTCTTCTCAAAGAATTCAAAACCGAATTGAACTGATTTAAGTAAAAAGCTGACATTGTATCT
>OX456984.1:130659772-130757210 GCA_949752695.1 Melanostoma scalare | reverse complement strand
GAATGCTTGGCTGAGATCACTGTCGGTGTATTAGAAGGAAACAAAAAGTCGAAAGTGATCTGAAATAAATTGACCTTCCACCACAGTTTGAAATAATTTAATCTGAAAGAAATTGTATGGTCTGCCAAATTTTTGTTCAAATTAATTTAAAAAGCAAGTATTTTTGTGTTAGCATTGTTCTTTTCAATAAATAACGAAGTTAACTTCAATTGGCAGGCTATTGAATATGCATAACAGCATAACGCATGTTTGAATTAACATATTTACCCGCCATAAATCAAAAATAACTTCAAAGTAGTGCGGCGAATGAAGGAGCCCATGCCCAGAACAGGTGTTTTTCTTGTAAACACTAATTACAATTCATTGTACAATTTTCATGTGTTTCTGCTGTTTTCCTAAAAACTATTCTCGTGATTCGCAAGATTCTTTTCAATTATGTTTATTTCCTTCTAGCCCTTCAAGATTTGCGCTGACACTTTGACAGCTAAACGTCAATTTAAAATAGGTTCTGCATAAAAAACACTATCCATTCAACTTACTACAAATTCAAACAAAATTAGTATTCAAAACATTTCGATTTGGAAGGAATCATGTGGGAATTGATGATTTCGGGGGCTCTGTGCCGTCATCGTCGTCGTCGTTGTCGTCGTCGTCTGTGCAACACTATAATGCTGGTCAGTCAGTAGAGTGGTCACACGAGAAAGAGTGGTGGTGGTGTAAGAATTTCTAATTTTTTTTTGGGAATCAAACACGAAACAGTGAACTCTTGATGGAGATTCCGCGGCGATATGAACAGAATCAATCCGCTGGGATCATATTTCGGTGCTGAAGAACTCTGTAATACAATGTTGAGTGTGTTTTTTTTCGGATAGAGACACGTCATTAAGGTGAAGACTTCACGACGTATCAAGACATATTTTATGCATTGGTGCGTTGAGACATTTCTAGATAACAATCTAACAAGGTTCCTGTTTTTTTTTTTCTTTTAGTTTTTTATGAAGACATCACGATAGGTTTTATTTTATAAGGGACATGTGATATACATGTAAATTTTTGGTTTGTTCGATCAGAGTGCCTTTGTTATATTATTGTCATGGAGTGAGTGATGAGAATGAGTTCCATATAAATATATAGAAGCTGGGATTGTGACCTACGCATATTATGTTTCGAAATTATGGAATGAGAATGAAAAGAATATAGATGTTTGATGTTTGACATTTCTTTCAATGAAAGTCCGAAGGTAGGTGTGCAAATTATGACTTTCAAATGTGAGGGCTATAAAGACGATATTTGACAGTAAATAAGTGGGCTATCTGTCAATGATCTTCTGCCCCATTAAAAAGATAATTTTAATACCAAGTCATATAAGAATGTGATGTAGCGAATAGGTATTGCATTTGTATTAGGTTTTCAGCGGGTCTGATTTGCAAAACTTAAGTTATTAAAATTAGTCTGGTTAGTTCGTTTGCTGGTGTGTATACGCAAGTAGGTAGATTAGGGTGTTGTTTTCGACTATTTTTTTTTCACTCACATCCCGAAATTTTGTGGGAAACCTAAATAAATTTCCTCAAAATGTAAGCCCTTAATATTAATATTAAGTGCTCGCCCAAGGTATACAAAGACTTCCCGTTTAAAATACACATAAACTTAAATTTCTTTTCTTCAAAATTCTACACTTCAGAGGTATTTTATGGTATAGTCTAGGACATTAGTAGGTTTTCTTTAGAATTAAATTCTCTACAAAACTGCTCCTTGCGGTGAAGTCGTAATTAACACCGGCGAGGTAGTACGGGTCACCTAAACCCAATTTTTTCCTAAATCACAATAGCTACAAAAAAAAATTTATTCACAAACTTGTAGGAAATTTCTTACAAAAAAGTTTCCGAGAACCAAATTGCTAACATTGACATTTATTAAGACATTGGGCTTTTAATTTGAGGAAGTATGGAATTTTCATTAATTGAGCTTAATAGTCGATTTATTGTGTGAGTTACGACTTTTGCTAGGGTTAGTTGAGGGCTGTCAAATGGCATGTATTTTTATTCAAATGAAAAAAATGTGTGGTGATTTCGTGGTTAAGTGTTTTTGAGGACTGGAAAACCCAGGTTTTTTCGACAACTCATAGAATTTGAATTTTTTTTCAGTGCCTACTACGACGCACGATAACCAGAAACTAAACTTTCGGCTTCGGGCAAAACTTCGACCGATTATGACCGAAGCTGAAGGTTCAGCCGATTGTAGAATTTTTAGCCGAATGTAGCCTAAGCCCAAGCTTCGGTCGGAAACTAACAGAAACCCAAGCGGAACAGATTTTTGTTAGTTATTGTTTGGTTTAATTTAAGTTCATTAATTTTTTACTTATTTTTAAGTGGAATCTACCAAAAAGTCATTTTTTTTTATTTGTCACGCTTGAGAAATGAATTGAATTTTTATTTCATAAATTTCAAATACATACCTTTATGTATATTCAATTGGAGCACCGCGATAGCGTAGCACGCTATTTTTCACATCAAGGATCTGTACTACTATACTTTTGGACGTAAAACCGGGATAACGTACCACGGAATTTGGAGTAAAATCTGACTTTTAAATTATATGTTTCCGATAACGATAGCAACATTGCTGCTGACGATAATAACAAAGTAGTGGATAAATATGTTCCTGATGGAGTTGAAGAGACTGTTGTTGATGATGGTTCTAATGCTGCTGTTGCTGGAGGCAAAAATGTGGATGTTGCTGTTGTTGTGGATGGTGAAATTGATGCTGGAGATAAAAACGTGCATGTTGCTGTTGATGTGGATGGTGAAATTGATGCTCCTGCTGCTGCTGGTGGTGTTAATGAAGCCGAAAATAACTACAATGTTGTAGGCACAAGGAAATTGAATAAACATAAACATCTAATAGGCAATAATGTTCGCGCTAATGCCATTCTTCCATCTGTTCCTAAACTGCGCTTTATACATGTTTCACGATTTAAAAACACTGTCAATGAAAATGATCTCATGAGATTTGTTGCAGAAAATCTAAATATGAATATAACAGATCTAGTATGCCAAAAACTTGTTAAAAAAGATGCAGATATTTCTAAACTTCGATTTATCAATTTTAAACTCGGTGTACCTTCTGGATCCCTTGATGCTGTTCTTCAATCATCATTATGGCCAATAGGTGTTCAAGTTAAACAGTTTCTTAAATACTCAAAAAACGAATTAGGCCAAAAAAAATCACAACAGAGCTATAGTGAATAGTGTTTTCGTTTCACCCTCAAATTTTCTCATCTACTATCAAAATGTTAGTGGTATGAGGACTAAATCTCAAGACTTTTTTACTGCTGCTATGGACTGTCCATATGTTATTATCGCACTTACTGAAACTTGGTTTAATGAATATTTTTCGGATGGAGAATATTTCACAACTGAATTCAACGTCTTCCGAAGTGATCGTCAATACAACCAGACTGGACAATGCAGAGGTGGTGGAGTTTTGTTGGCTGTTAAATCATCTTTTGCAAGTAGGCTAATACAATTACCGAATGACTCTTTCGAAATTGAACAGATTTGTGTCTGTGTAGATTTAAATATTTTGTCTTTTGGAATGATTAGTTTATATGTTTTTGTCTCTTACATACCACCGTTATCTCAGATTTCATTATATGAGTCTCACATTAAAAATATTTTAGAAATTGCTGATGGCAAAGATGAAAATTGTTATTTTTTAGTTGCTGGTGATTTTAACTTGCCTTATGTAAAATGGGAATTCTCAAATGATGAAAAGAAAATGTTTCCTTATAATGTTACTAAAGATTTTGAATGTATTGTTATCGATAGTCTATTAGCTTTGAATATGCATCAAATTAATTCCATTCCGAATTCCATGGGCCGATTTTTAGATTTATTTTTTCTTGATAATAATTTTGAAGCTCAATGTAATGAACCTTCTTTTAAATTGTTAGAAAATAATATTTTTCACAAAGCAATAGAAATTTCTTTAAATTTTTCAGTTTTAATTGAATCAAAATTAAATAACAATTCACAAATGTATGATTTTAAAAAGGCTGATTACACTGCTATGATGAATCATGTAAGCACGATTGATTGGCAAGAAATCTTTAATTGTAATGATACCAAACAAGGTTTTTCCCTGTTTCGGAATATTTTAGATGCAATAATTTCAACATACGTTCCTAAAAAAAACTTAATACATCCAAGAAACCCGTTTGGTTCAACAAAAGCTTATCCAGACTTAAAAATGTAATGCATAAATTGAATAAATTAAGCAAAAATTCAGATAGGTTTATCGAACAATTCAAGCAAATAAGGAAAGAGTATGAGTTTTTGAAAAATTTCTTATACAAGCAATATATCTCGTCTCTTGAGTCGAACATCAAAAGAAACCCCAAAAGTTTCTGGACGTATTTAAATACAAAAAGAAACTCAGTTGGGATTCCATCCTGCGTTACGTTTTGTGGCATACCATCTGATGATATTACTGTTGTTTGCAATAACTTTGCTTCGTTTTTTCAATCAAATTTCGTTGATCTCAAATTAGATAGTGTTAACTTGTTAAACACAAATCCTTCTGTCGACCTTGGTAGCTTGTGCTTATCTGTCGATGATGTTTTGCAAGCACTGTTGTCACTCGAGAATAACTACTCGATTTCACCTGACAAAATTCCACAAATTTTGTTAAAAACTTTAGCAAACTATCTTGCAGCTCCACTTTGTTTTATATTTAACTTATCTCTAAATAGTGGGGTATTTTTGGATGAGTGGAAATACTCCATCATAACCCCGCTCCATAAAGCAGGAGCAAAGACCTCTGTTGAAAATTACAGACCTATTGCCAAACTTCAACTAATTCCTAAGGTTTTCGAATCAATTGTGAAAAACAAGTTATATAACCAAATTCATAACTTTATTTCTGTACACCAACATGGTTTCTTAAGGGGAAGATCAACGTCAACAAATTTATCTTTGTTCACAAGCTACTGCCTCACTCAATTAGAAAATCGTTCTCAAGTAGACACCATCTACACCGATTTTTCTAAGGCATTCGACCGAGTTCAACATAGTGTTCTCGTAAAAAAACTTGAAATGTTTGGTTTTCATTCAAATCTTCTCATGTGGATTGAAAGTTATCTAGAAAATAGAAAACAAATGGTTAAAATTGGAGATGTGTTATCTCGAGAAATTATAAATTTTTCAGGCGTTCCTCAAGGCAGTCACCTAGGCCCATTGTTTTTCATTATTTTTATAAATGACTTGCCATCGCATCTTTTATATTCTAAATGTCTTTTATTTGCTGATGATTTAAAAATTTTCAGCTGCATAAACTCAGTAAATGATTCAAATAAACTACAGTTAGATTTGAACAATCTATCTAACTGGTGTGATTCCAATGGTTTACACTTAAATAAGAAAAAATGTAGTGTGGTTACTTATTCAAGAATTCATAATCCTCTGAAATTTAGTTATAAACTCGATAACGATATTTTACAACAACTTTATAGTCACAAGGATCTGGGAGTAATTTTTGACTCAAAATTGAGCTTCTCAAATCACATAGACCAAGTTATTTCGAAAGCAAACTCAATGTTAGGGTTTGTTATTCGTAACTCTAAAAATTTTAAGGACCCTTATACATTAAAAACTTTATATACAAGTCTTGTTAGGCCGCATTTAGAGTATTGCAGCGTTGTATGGAATCCCTACACTCAGTCAAGTATTTTCCGTATTGAAAAAATTCAAAAAAGATTCACAAAAATGGCCTTGCGAAAAACTTTTGGTTATTTGAACGTTCCATCCTATGAAACGAGATGTATTTTAATTGACTTAAAACCTCTTGCCCAAAGGAGAAAATTAAATTCAATTCTCTTCGCCTACGATATATTGAATTGTGTAATTGACTGTCCGGTTTTGTTATCTATGTTTAATATTTACGCACCATCTTGATATTTGCGCCCCCGAAATGGGAATTTTCTAAGTGTTCCTTACCATAGTACCAACTATGCTAGGCATAATCCTATTACTAGAGCTTGTTTGGATTTCAACGAATATGATTTCGCCATAGATTTCAATGTTGATAGAAACGAAATAAAAAATAAGCTAGTTAAATTGTTATAACTTTATATTAATTATTGTAATTTTGTATATTTAAAATATGTTTATGTTGATAAAAACCAAATTTGTAGTCTCTATAGAGTGTTGTAACTTTTAAGACGGAATAAATAAATAAATAAATAAATAAATATAAATATAATATATAAATTATATAAATATTATTTGAGTAAGAACAAAGAAAACCAGTCTGGATGGTAATCACTTTTGATGGCCTCGTAATCGATACATGTTTGAGGAAGGGGACTCTTTGGATTAAAATTAAACCATACAATTTGTAGGACAAATATTTTTTCACATAATTCAGATAATTATCTTGAGGTTTAACCTAAAATGACACAGTTTCTATTAAACTTTTGAGAAACATCAAATCGACATATTTTACTCTTGTTACCTAAAAACTGTTAGCTACCACAGTCGAAAGTTTTCGTTAGAAAAATATTGGCGTCTCAACAAAATGAAACCACTCAGGGAAAATTAACTTGATAGTAATCACAAAAAAAAAAATAGACCCAGTGATCCCGGACTAACAATATTCTAATTCAAAAAAATTCAGAGGCAAATATACAAAACAACTAAAATTAGACGTTTGAATCTCAATGGCAGGGCCGGGTTTAGGGGAGGACAAACAGGGCAGTTGCCCCGGGCCTCCACAAAAGAGGGGCCTCCACAACAGAGACTTAGGATTTTTTTTTTTCAAATTCAGACTAGTATAAACATTAGTTAACAACTTTTCCTTTCATATTTTTTTCGCGTTGTGCCCTTACTTACAGTACTTTGTACAAACATGATTACGTATAGGTAATATTAACAGAAATCATCGACCTACATTATATTTGTTCACTTTAATCAGATAGTCAGTAAAATATCAAAATCTCAAATGCTTATCATCTTGAAATTTTCGATGACCCGTTTGGACGTGGGTCGCGTGGCGGATAAAACAATCTCAACTCTTTGTATGCGTACATAAGTTTTTTTTTTACTGTAAAAATGTGCGCCAAGTACCCGTTGTATTATTTTACAGAATTTTACAGAATATATATAGTATTTTACAAAAACTAATAAAATCTAAAAGAAAAAAATAACCAAGTAGGTACCTACTTGAAAAAAATTGTAAAAAAAATTTGGGAATTATGCTAAATTGCGTTAGTAATTTTAATAAGAAATCATCAGTAAATGTTTTTTGACTTCCACTGTACAATATTTACGTAGTTTTGGTATTTCGATGAGTAAATGCGGTAAACGTCCCGTACGATCGCTGAGGTGAGCGTGTGGCTGCCCTCTGTCGCCAATACCTTGGATTAGCCGGTACCTGGCTGAGTGGCGTGCTTGTAGCAGGGAATCCAGGAGTTTTATACATTCACGTATAGTGGCTGGATCATCAAATAGATATTATGGATTGCCGCGACCAATCTTACGACAATGCTGCAAACATGAGTGGCAAATACAAAGGGATGCAGGCTCTTATTTTGGAGAAAAATCATTTATCGGCGTTTGTACCGTGTTGTGGCCATTCTCTAAATTTAGTTGGAAATGCAGCTGCCAACTCTTGTCCATCAGCTGTTCAATTTTTTGTTTTCGTTCAGAATCTATATACGTTTTTCACAGCAAGTACAGAACGATACGGAATTCTGATCAAGAAATTATCGAAGAAAAAAGCGGTCAATGTTACGTCTTGAAAAAGCTTAGTGACACTCGTTGGTCTAGTCAAGCTGAAGCTACGAAGGCCTTAGTTGACGGCTATTCGGAAATCGAAGAAGCTCTAACCAGCATATCTTCCGATAAAGAGCAAAAAGACATCGCGAGGAGTGAAGCAGCGAACCTTCTACAGAAGATGCGTGGTCTCGAAACCGCTTCATTTGCAATCTTTTGTAACGACATCTCGGAGCGATTCAACGCTATAAGTAAGATATTGCAAGACCCAAAAATGATTCTTGAATCGCAATGCGTGCATTAGAAGCATTGAAATCATTCGTGGAATCCAAAAGAAACGATTTTAATAAATACGAGGATGAGGAAGCTGCCAAAAAAATGTCTCAGATTGACGAATACGTACAATCACGTACCAGAACGAGAAATGTGGGGCTGAATCTGACGTAAATCTGACACCGAAAGAAAAATACAAAGTTTCCACTTAAATACAAGTGTTTCTCTAACCGAGAGATTGCCTATGAAGCTGTACGTTCGAGATTTGTATTTCTTAATCACATCGAGAAGTTGGATGCTGCAAATTTGCACGCTGCAGCAGAGGCAATGGTGAAAGTTTATGAGGATGATTTAGAACCTAGTCTTGGTAGTGAGTTGGTTCAATTTGTATCTTTGATGGACTCATATAAAAAAAGACTATGGAAAGATCAATCTCCAGAACTATTTTACTACCAAATTCTCGAAGATAAAAATTTCAGAGCTACATTCCCAAACCTTGAAATTGCATTGAGAATGTATTTGGTTTTGATGGTATCAAATTGCACTGGAGAGCGCTCATTTTCAAAAATGAAAATTATTCAAACAGTCTTCGAACCACTATGGGGCAAAACCGTCTATCAAAGCTTTCTCTCCTGAGCATTGAAAGTGATTTGCTTCGGGATCTGGATTTCAGCGAAGTCATCAACGATTTTTCGGCGAAAAGAGCACGGAAAGTTCCGTTCGTTAACGACTAAAGTTAATTTTAAGAATAAAATAATCTATACTTGGTTTCGCAATAAATTTTTCATTAGAAAACTAGATGGAAAAAATTTTTTCATTTTATTTTGAATATAATTTGGGGCCAAGGGGCTTCCACTCCTTTGTTGCCCAGGGGCCTCCACACCTTTAAATCCGGCCCTGCTCAATGGTCATCTTCTTCAGCAGTTTTATTTAAAGTGTTTTTGATAGCAGCAGTAAAATTAAAAGAGAGGTACTCGTCGTGATACCGTTTAGCCGTTTAGGAATTGTCCTTTTTTCACAAAGTCCTTTTAAATCAAAATACTTTGCTAGGGATATTTTAAACTCGCTTTCATAGCAAAGGCTGGGATGTTGATGGCAATGACGTGCCTTTGAAATGTGATTTGACCCTGGACGGGATGTGTCATACTGTTCTACATCACAGTCATCCGAAAATGCTTATTTAAGTACTACAATCAGGGGATGGTTTATAATATATATAATTTATATATATATTTATGGACAAAGGATGCTGATATAAGTGTTTTAAAATTTACATCACATTTAGTAGAAAAAATTGAAACGAAGTTTTTTTCCAATCAGTAAAATCATCATAATTCATAAGCATACATTCATCATCATTGTTGACCATTCGGTTTTGTCCTGCGCAACTATCACAATAAAGATCAATAACATTTTGAACTTCTAGCTGATTCACTTAATTCAAATATTTGAACATAAAAGATGAAATTTCGTTGCATCCTCGTTTGCCATCTTTTTCCCCCCACAAAAAACAATCGGCATTCCTGCTTTTATTTTTGTATACACTTTCGTTGTAATGCGAGTATTTCCTTGAATAGTAAAGGCTTACGCTTTTGCCATGAGGAGTATGTCTCGTTCCTATGTCTCCAAAATGTGCATTTGTCTTTTTTATGCAAGTTGAACCCTATATGGTAATCATTCTTGAACTTAAATCGAAACACCCTTTGCGATATTATTGAGGAATCCAATTTTTCTGTTTTCCATTTTTGGCAATATATTTTATAAAGGGAAGAAAAAAAATTTTTGGGGTAGGTATAGTTTGTTACTTTTGTTTCGACAGTAATGAGATGGTACCCCTGGGAGTTTTTTAAGAAAAGACTTAAAAATGGTAACTTTGCTCTCGTAGGTCTTGTTATGGGCAGGGCAACACGTTTTCGAACACTTCTTTTAAGAAATTTTTTTTCTGCAGATATCGGAGAGTAATTTGGGACTTGGGAGATACCAAGAGTTTTTAGAAATTGAAAAATTTTTAAAAATTGTTGGCACACTTTAATATGTTTTCCCTGGTAGTGAATGACATATTCGTAAGAAACATTCCTTTTTTCGCTTACGGCTCTTCTCCTCCTTACGTTTTTTCGCTTTCACACAAGCCAGTAACCAGGCTTTTTGTCTATCAGAATTTCCCATTCCCCAATAATGCTCGTGAAGGTTGTTGCGGTCGATTTGACTAAATTTACTTTTACAATTATTGCCAAACTTTTTGTTTAGACATGGATTGGGCTTAAGAGATTTAACAGAGGTGGAACGGATTTTATTCGACTTTTTTTACTTATTTGCTTTTTCTTTTGGCCTCTTTTTCCGACACACAATACTTCTTTAATAAGCATCCGAACCGGACTTGCTGTCAGAATAAGGGGCTAGTTTATTTACAACCGACGACATTACTCAAAATTTTATTTATATATATAAATATATATTTATATTAGGGTGGTCCTTATGTAGGGTTTGTCCGGTAGTCCTAAATCGGTTCTAAATCTATTAAAAAGAATTCATGCCAAGTTATAGCTCTTATTTTTAATTTTAACCCGACCCCCCCGACAGCCAAAGTTTTAAATGGAAATAACACGGGAAAAGTTCTGTTGATTTTAAAAAAATTTTTTTTCATCATGAAATAATAAACAGATCATGTCGACCAATAACAATTCTTATAAAAAATTTAACGCTCTACGAAAAAGGTCCTTATATTTTTTTGGTAACTATAACGGTTTCTGAGTTGTTTAAGGTCATAGTTGAAGTTTAAGTCAATTTTACGATTTTTCTATTTCTACCGTCTTTTATTGATTTAAAAATGAAAAAAAGATAACAATTCTTAACCTCAATGGTTTCTCTTTCTTGTTTCTTAGAAAACTTCCCTTCGTGACCCTAAAATGATTTCTTTAATAAAATAATACTTTTGTTCCAGAGCATGCGTGATCGTAAAAAATGCTATGAAATATTATCGTTTTTTCATTTTTAAATCAATAAACGACAGTAGAAATAGAAAAATCGTAAAATTGACTTAAGCTTCAACTATGAACTTGAATAACTCAGAAACCGTTAGAGTTAGCAAAATATCATAAAACAAGAGGCCTTATTTGTAGAGCGTTAAATTTGCTATAAGAATTGCTATTCGTCAACATGATCTGTTCATTGTTTCATGATGAAAAGGCACAAGGCACCTTCTAGGCAAAAGTGAAAGCTTACACGGCACGCTCTGAAAGGCGCTGATGTACCATTCAAACCCATGTAAAAAATCGTTTCTCTGAATTTATATTTTGTGAAATAATAGCGATGTTACAATTTCTGATTGCGCTTCATGAATATTCAGTAATAGAACTTGTGCAATCAATCAAGATCCAACAACCGATTTTTTGCCTATAGTAAATCCCTTTTATCGGATCGAGTCACATATGCAAACATCAATCTGACGAAATTGTTCAGGTTATCAATAGCAAGTCGTTCAAGAATATGGATTGTATTTTGCAAGTCTTGGCAGTACAACCTATAACTACAGCAACTCCAGAACGGACCCGAAAACCACCCCCGTGGATCCGCCTATGGTCCCAGGTACCAACAATGGGCTCATCTGTAATATGTTGTTTGTACCTTTCTAAGACGCAATGTTTGGTCGATGTTCATCGACACAGTGTGTGTGTTTGCGCTGTAAACTTTCCTACACATATATATAGATTCTTTTATTAATTTTTCTTTAACACCTATTTATGATGTAAAATACTTACCCTGGACAAAACAATTAATAGCTTATTACCAAATCTATTACTTGTAACGAACTAAAAGATTTCCTTTGGAAAAAAGGTGCGTAAAACAAAACAAACTACAAACAAGTCCCGTTGCATGTCGGATGTTTCCAATTTTTTGTCTTACGTTTTTAGTTAAATACCTAAGGAACAAAATGCAAAATAAGATTTTTTGTGTGGACGACTAGATGTGTGAGTTTGGTTGAATGCGGCATTTATCCCGACGCGGTATCTCTCCCGCATTTAACCTATATACCCGAACTTGTTAGAATTTTAATTAAGACCTTTCATCAACAAAATATTCCAAAAAGCTGTCTAACTATCGTTATTTACCCACATGATTTAAAGATCAGTCAACTTTTATTTCTGATGAAGTTACTCGTGACGGAATTATGTGAATTTGGTACTACAGCTCACGTTATCGAGCAATCTAGTACCACAACTTGGTATTCTTTCATCATTAATCGAACGGAATTTTATTGGACGCATAAAGTGCTCATTGATTGTTCATGAAACAAAAATATTAGATACTAGCTGTGCCCGCGACTTCGTCCGCGTGGAATAGTGGCTTTCAGCAGCATTTTTAACTTTTTAGAAAATAGAACTTCTAGCCTTAAAAATGGCGGTATTTCCTAAAAAAAACATTCAACCCCTATTTCAACACCTTGTAGCCCTGTTAAAAATACTTTTGAGACCGTAGTTTTTGAATTCCCATTTCCGTTCCCGTGGGAATATAAGGATAGATATATAGCCTTTATCCTTCCGCATGTTCTAGAATCTAGACCATCTCTGTAGGTAATTTAATAAAATCTGTTTAGCAGTTTGAACGGGAGACATACGAAAAACATACCGACATAGCTACATTCGCATTTTCAATATTAGTAAAGACTCCCGTTCCCGTGGGAATATGGAGACCGTTTTCGTGGGAATATGTGGATAAGTTAAAGTTAATGTTACTCCGAGATTATGGAGCATTCTAACGGTGAAAGAATTTTTGAAATTTTGAAAGTTCCCGTATACGTTCCTGCTCCCGTGGGAATATAGGGAACCGTAGTCCATTTTTGAGCTCTCGATGAATAAGAAGTGTCACGCGTTTCTTACTTGAATAAAACTACATATACAGCTATGGACAAAGAAATAGCACACTATTAAGAAAAATCATAAATTCAAAGTCTCCGTAATGTGAAATGGTTGTGATGTTTCTTTTTCTTCGGGTATGTAGATTTGATAAACAAATGCAGTCTATCAAGCCTAAAAAGTACCGCAATTTTTGTATCGTCCTAAGTGCGAAGCGTACAATCCTAAGTATACTTTAAAGACGGTGAAACATGGAAATTTAATTTTCTGGGTACTTTTTCCTGGCATGGCCACCCCATGACCATTGGTGAGGATTGATGTCAAAATGGATAAATTCGCTTATCTTGCTATACTGAAGAATACAATGGAACCATATTCCTTTGAGTTCATGCCAATTAAGTGGATATTCATGCACGACAATGACCCCAAACACGCATCAAATATAGTAAAAGCTTGGCTCGTGGATGAACAAATCGATGTCCTAACCTGGCTAGCTCAAAGTCCCGATCTTAATCCCATAGAACAGTTATGGAATGATGTTAAAGTCAAAATTGGGCAGACAAAATTTAAAAATTCAAACGATCTTTGGGCCGGAATCAAAGAAGCTTGGTACTCTATCCCGCAAAGTAGATGCCAGGCGTTAGTTGAAAGCTTACCAAGGAGGTGCCAAGCAACTTTAAAAAATCGTGGTCAACCAACCAAGAACTAACTTGGCTATACCAAAATTTATGAAAAAAAAAAAAAATATTTTCACTAAAAATAATGTTTTTTTAACGACTATAGGTAAGTGTGCTATTTTCTTGTCCACAAGAAATTTGATCATCACTGCAAAATATATTGTTAAAAATAGAATTGTAAAGAAAAAATTCCCTATTACTAATTATTATTAATCCTTAGAAGTCACTTCATGTCATAAAATAGGAAATAAAATATTTAAGTTCAAAAGGAAAAAATAAATGCAGTTTTCATTAGAAAATGAATGAGTGTACTATTTCTTTGTCCATAGCTGTATGTACTTGAACTAAATTAAATTGTTCTTTTTTCATTTTTTAAAGTTTTCGGAATTACAGATATGAACCAGTGCTGAACATTTTGGTAGGAATATGGGGATGAATTAGTTTTTATGTTACTCGGGGATAGTGTAGCATTCTAACGGTGAAAGAATTTTTGAAATCGGTGCTGTAGTGTCAAAGTTCCCGTATACGTTCCTGCTCCCGTGGGAATGTTGGGAACCGTAGGAATATGGGGATGAATTAGTTTTTATGTTACTCGGGGATAGTGTAGCATTCTAACAGTGAAAGAATTTTTGAAATCGGTGCTGTAGTGTCAAAGTTCCCGTATACGTTCCTGCTCCCGTGGGAATATAGGGAACCATAGGAATATGGGGATGAATTAGTTTTTGTGTTACTCGGGGATAGTGTAGCATTCTAACGGTGAAAGAATTTTTGAAATCGGTGCTGTAGTGTCAGAGTTCCCGTATACGTTCCTGCTCCCGTGGGAATGTTGGGAACCGTAGGAATATGGGGATGAATTAGTTTTTATGTTACTCGGGGATAGTGTAGCATTCTAACAGTGAAAGAATTTTTGAAATCGGTGCTGTAGTGTCAAAGTTCCCGTATACGTTCCTGCTCCCGTGGGAATATAGGGAACCATAGGAATATGGGGATGAATTAGTTTTTGTGTTACTCGGGGATAGTGTAGCATTCTAACGGTGAAAGAATTTTTGAAATCGGTGCTGTAGTGTCAGAGTTCCCGTATACGTTCCTGCTCCCGTGGGAATGTTGGGAACCGTAGGAATATGGGGATGAATTAGTTTTTATGTTACTCGGGGATAATGAAGCATTCTAACAGTGGAAACAATTTTGAAATCGGTGTTGTAGTTTCTAAGTTCCCGTATACGTTCACGTGGGAATTTAGGGATAAATTGTAGCCTATGTGTTATTCTGATGTATAAGCTATATTATTGGAAAGTTTAAGTAAAATCCATTCAGTAGTTTTTGCGTGAAAGAGGAACAAACATACATCCACACATACAAACTTTCACGTTTATAATATTAGTAGGATTTTGTGTTAAATTTTCTTGTAGATATTTATTATGAAGGTAGATTTTGCTATCTCAGTCAAACAAAATTATAAGTACGAAAGTGCTCAAATCAATCCGCAAGTTACTAACCAAACTCACAAAAGAAATTTGCATTCGTTCAAAGCAGCGGAAGACAATCACAATCATTAAGACGTCAATTAACATGATTTCTTTTTACAACAACATCTATTTGAATTTGTGGTGGCAGTCACTTAATAAATAAGCAAAATTAAAATTAAACTGTCTGAAATTCTCACTAAAACTCGATTTGTCTTAGGCCTAATGCACACACAACGATTTTGGACGGCCGATTTTATGCCGGTCGCATTGATCTCGCTTTAAGTTATTGTTCATGGAATCTATAGTATTATCAATTACAATTATTTACGTGACCAGAAAGTTATCTATGTATATTTCTACCGCCGCACTAACAATTTCAGGTAGATGTTAGAACTGAGGCAGAAATATAAATCGTATCCAGTCAGGTTTTGGAAGAACTCGTCTGGAGTTTTATTGTTCTTTATTTATTGCAGCATTGCTTTCAATTTATTTATAACCGCAAAGCTGAGTATAGCCTTTTTAAATGTGTGAACGTCAACACCAGCCTAGACTATAATTATTATTATTATTTAACAATGTTAGAATTTTTTTACAGCAACTAGACAGCTGTTAATATCTTCGCTTGTTGTGAAATACATAAATGCGCAAGACTACGTGATTAGGTCTTTATCTCTAACACTAAGCTAAAAAATTAAAGTGAAAATATGTAAATACATCAAATCACAGACTTGTAGTACGGTGGAATAGCGGAACGCCGTACCGAAAAATGTATGGCTGTTTCTAGTTCACGTTACTGTTTAGCTTACATGATGCAGTCCATCTGCAGAGAATCAGATGCGAGCTCATTCTGTCCTTGTCTATTAGCCAATTTCACGAAAGCTGATTCCTTAGGCGTGCAGACCTATTCAGCGGTTTCTAACGGTGAGGAATCTCAGGTGTCCACTACACAATATCCGATCCGAGAATTCCGCATAAAAATAAAACTTGACTCCCTAGCATCTATATCTACTTATTTATTTATAAAAAGTGTGTGGGTCGGGCTTCTGTGTACACTGCACACCTCTACAATAGCATTCATATAATTGAGGCTCCGTGCAGTAGTAGCATATAGCAAATAGCCAATAATCATAATAATAATTTCCTTTTGCACATCCGCCAATGCGACTCGAATTTGCAGTTATTGCGATTTACCCAAGACCATTTGTAGCTGTTTAAATTGCCCCAAGATGGTGGGAGCTACAGCATGAAGTGCTGGCTAAACGGAAACGTTACAAGAGTGTCACAGTGGTCAATGCCTGGAAGTCATGGTTACAATGAAAACGATTCCATCGCACCATAGGTGGATAACAAAGGACAAGTGCGGGCATTAACAGTTAAATGCAATCGATAGGAATCTTTACAGCTTCGTTGTGAAGTTGCACAGAACGAGGACTAAAATTTACATAGCAAACGAATTGAATCGACAATGTGTGTTATTCTGTGTTGGATTAGACAATAGGGAAGACTAGGATCAGCCATAGCCACAGTCGCACACACAATGGTTAGGCGAGACCCTGTCCAAGAAACTCTATAGTCTTTCAGGCTTGTAGTGACCCGATGGGGCGAAGATTAAGCGGCCTACAAACTGCATTCATTTACCATCTGGCAGTATGCTCAGACAGACTTAGACCTACGAGCAACAGACAAAGACAGACTCAAATCAGAGAGATCGATCGGGATATGCAGGATACAGCTTCAGCTTAGAGATTCACTTCTTCTCGCTGGAATAAATTGCTGTTTACGTAACTGTCCTCGCAATTCTTGCTGCTTTGATTAACATGTGTAGATCGAGACGTCCGTGCTGACAGCTCAATCCACTGACGAGACTTCTTGAGTTTTTATTTGACGATTTATTGCTGGTTGCTGCCGTTGTTGTTGCAGCGACTGTGCTTGGGGATTCGATCGCTTTTGAATGATAGGGGATGTGTTGGCTGTGCTTGGCAAACTCGATCATGAAATTCACTAACTGGTTTACTTTACTGATATGCAGATACCTAAGGTATATAAGAACTGCGCATACGCACAGTTTGGTAGAGGCATTTCTTTTATCACGCAAAGTGATCGGTTTGTTCTTATTAAATTTTTTGTAGCAGACAAAGGTACTAAGACACAGGTGCTCGGAACGTGTCATTATTGTGATCACTTTAGTAGCATCAACAACTGTAAGGGCAAGGCACAGGAAGCAATAATTAATGTATCAATGAATGGTGTTGCGCACGAGCGATCGGATTGGCAATGTTCCCATTATGATTTGTGCCGTTCACACCAAGACATCGTGTATTATTAGAACAGTCGATCTTAAATACTGACAGGTTAGCTCAAAATGGCCTTCTTAGTTTATTTTACATGCTGGGTTAATAGTCTATTCTATAGATATTATTGACGAATTACGCGTCGTAGTGCTCCTTAAGACTGCACTCATCCCTTTGGGCTACTTCGAAAGTGAATGCAGAACCCCTCTGAATCCGTTAGAGAAATAAATTCTTTGAGCTCTATGGCAACACAACATGGCTTGAAACTGTTATATATTTATTTATATAATAAAGAGAAAACTCAATTAACTTATTGTATACTTTTATTCTGCTCTTGGATTACTTAAACTAGGTTAAGGCGCGACATGTGGTTCGAGTGTCTGACAGGTGAAGAATGAATTAAAGGATCTGGTTACTTAGATAAACCCTGACAGCTGAATCTCACAGAGAACAGTGTTCGAAGATGAGGAAATATAAATAGTGCTGCCAAATCTGTTCTACTAAATATTACTTAGGATACTATATAACATTTCTCCCTTTTTACAATTCTTGTAACCCAAATACAATCACATTAATAATTCATACATAATTCAATTAATTTAATACTTAATTCAAGAATTTAATTATAAATGTTACTAAATACAAAATTTGTAATTATAATTTTTTCCCTTTACCGAATTTCTTGAAAGCTAATCTAGCGGAACTTCTAACCTTCTCATAAATTTTCCTCCTCGGGTGGTTAGTTAAGTCATTAGGAACATTACAAGTTTTGGTTCCTTTTGGCTGAGATTCGTTATTGTTCAGAATTTTTCCGTATCCCTTGTTCTCCATATAATCATTAGTTAAAGTTATAGAAGGATGGTAACTATCTTCTAAACAAGATTTTCTAAGCTCTGAAAATTGAACAATACGCCTGCAATTGTTATTCAAAATGATTTCGTAAACACAAGGACTAATTACTTTAAATATAATAGCAGGAATCCATTTTGCTACTAACTTATTTGAATGGCAATACATAATTTTTTGTCCTTTTGTAAATGTCGGTATATTTAACACTGATTTAGATTTAAGCTTTTCAACTTTTTCATTTCTTACTTCATTAATATTTTTGTTTGTTGAATTTTTCGGGTTATAATCTGTTAACATGTTTATAATACCTCTAGGTTTAAAATTAAAAATAGTTCCCGAAGGCGATAGCTTTGTTACCGATGTTGGAGTGTGTCTATAGGATGATAAAAAGTGTAGCACTTTCTCTGCTGTCGATAGTTTTTTGTAATTGCTATCTAACAAAAACTTTTTGAAAGCTCTTTTTACCTCCGCTACTCCTCTTTCTGCTAAGCCGTTGCTTTGTGGGTGGTAAGGCGGCGATTTGCTTACTAAAATACCATTGAGTTTGCAAAATTCTAAAAATTTACTGGAAGAAAATGGTGGTCCGTTGTCACTACAAATCTCCTTTGGAAGTCCAAAATAAGAAAAACTTGTTTTTAATTTTTCAATGACACAATCAGCAGTTGATCTTGTAAGTAAATATCGTTTTGCTGATGATTTTGCCAAGATCACAGATCGTTTTCTGAGGACCTGAGCAGAGCAGCGCTAGGTCTGACAAAGTCTTCAGTATGAGTTTTCCTCAAAAATTTAATCTACCTAAAGCACAAACGTAGGTGACATGCCCCCGTTCAATGCTGGCATACTAAATGTGTGTTTCCCTTTGAAGCCTTTGGAAAGAATGATTACAACGCGGAGAACCTCCTCTGTGGCTTTCTCCTATCTTGAATCAAGTTCCACACACTTTTATTCTGACCAAAGAAGGTTGCTGCCTGGTAATACAATGGATACACATAGGTACTGACGGTTTTTCAAAGTAGAAACATAACAGAAAATATTTCTTGAGTTGTGAGCGATGTAGCACAACCATTATTTCAGATTTTAGTGAAATATTAAATAGCTTTCCGGTTTGTTTGTTTAACAATGTAAGGTACGGGGGCCAAATAAGGCCCTGTTCCTAATAAGGCCCACTTCTCAGAAAACACAAAACCAACAAATAACGGGACTTTTTTTCCTTTGCATAAGTAAACAATGTCTGCAAGAACACACACAAAGGAAAAAAGCCAGCTGCGCGATTCGTGTCGTGACCTGCAGTTGAATGAATTTCGTCGACGGGTGAGGACCTACGAAATTATAAAAAAGTTGTGTGTTTTTTGTGTTTTTTCAACGATTTTTAACAAAGTTAGTATAATATTTTGAGTAAATTAAAACAATTGTTTGTAAAAAATGTTTGATAGATAGTTTTATATAATCTTTTTTTTAAAAGTCTTGCATGTTCCTAATGAGGCCCAAAAAAAAGGGGTGGGCCTTATTGGGTTATTGGTTTTTATTTTGTATTTTTAATGTGTTTCAGACAAAATGTCAACTTTACCCAAAAAAAGAGCTTCTAATTGGACAGAATTCGATATGGGAAACGCGTTGCAGGCTTTGGAACGCGGTTTAACACAGCGTGAACCGTGAAGATTCTATAAGCGCTTCAACATTCCACGAAGAACGCTTAGAAATCATATCTCAAATGGTTCATCTAAAAATAAACTGGGCGTCCTTCAACATTTACTGCAGAACAAGAGACAGATCTGTGTCAAAGGATCGTGATGCCCTCTCAGGTTGGCATGCCAATCACTTCGAAGATGCTGCGATACCAAGCCTCCATTTTCTGCAGTTTAAACAACATCCCCAACAGCTTTTTGCACATCAGATACTGGTGCTGGAAGAAAATGGCTACGGTTATTTATGAGACGTCACCGAGAACTATCCGTGCGCAAGGCGCAAATGATGAATCCAACTAGAGCTCAGAAAATAAACATGCACATTATCAATGATCACTTTGAAAAACCACCAACAAAATGTCATACATAGCTCAAAAAGGGTCGAAGAGGGTGCACCAAATTTCCAACGAACACGCCGAAAGTGTGACGATTGTTGGCTGTGTCAACGCAATGGGAATGGCCATTCCACCAGTTGTCCTTTTCAAAGGAAAAAGACTAAAGCCTGAATTCATGGACTATTTGCCAATCGGGTCTTTAGTAAAGATGACACCAAAAGGATACATGAATCACTCTACCTTTGTAGAGTTCATATCCCATTTGGGCAAGTTCAAGACTCCGGGGCCATGTTTGCTAATTTTTGATGGTGCAGCCTGTCACCTGGACTATTCAATCGTAGAGGAAGCAGAGCGCTTTTAAATAATTCTCTATTGTCTGCCATCAAATACGACGCATGAACTGCAACATCTGGATAAATCAGTCTATCGATCTTTTGAGCACCAATGGGATCAAGAATTGCTTATATTCACAGCAAAGTATCCCGATAGGAAATTGAACAAAACAAGTTTTAACGTCATATTATCTAAAGTTTGGTCCAAATATATGACTTACGACAATATAACGTCAGGATTTCGTGCTACAGGACCCAAACGTCATATCTGAGCTTGCATTTGCTCCGTCAGCTCTTTCGGAAAAACCATATCCAGATTCTCTCGACAATACACATATGAACGCATCAGTGCCCATGCAACAATATAACGCTTCGGATGATGACTCAGACGATATGCCTCTTTCCACCCTGATTGAAAATGCGAATGTCGCTGACGTACCGGATTCAAAACCTGCTTTGGGGCTAGCCGCAATGCTTCAAGCTGTCGAGCACATAGAGAATGAAGACCGAAGCAAGACTGATAAATCTCCATTCCAAAAACTCCTTCCAACGCCTCAGTTCAAAACTAAAAGAACATTTCGTAAAAAGTCCTTGAACTTTAAAGGTCAGGAGGTGGTTAAGGACTTGTTCATTGACAAAAACGAGTCCCCGAAGCCTTCAACGTCAAAAAGTGCAAGGAAACAAAACCGTGGAACTTGGTATTGTCATGCCTGTAAGGAGGACCGAATGGAGAACAGTCGGAAATGTCAAAAGTGCGAAGCTTGGTTCATTGAGCTTTGTGTTGGGTTGACCATAGAAGATAAGGAATTTGAATGCCCTGGAGGATGCACATAATCACCTTTAAAAGTCATAAAATCATTAAACTTTGTTCCTATTGCTTTTTAAGTTTTTTTTGTGATATTTTTTTTGAGGATATTTAAGTTTTATTTTTGTATGAAAAAAGTGAAGTTTTAAGTTTTTTTAATGTTTTTTGTTAAAATTATGTTTTTGTTAATTTTTCGTTTTTTTTTTTATTGAAAAGGCTGTTTTCTTATGAAATAAATTTAAAAGAATATATTTATTAAAATACAAAGATTTGTGGGTCTTTTCACTTTGAAAACTTTGTTTTCTTGCAAGAAATTTTGCGAAATTCTTAAGAAAACTGAGTGGGCCTTATTAAGACCCCATGGGCCTTATAAAGAACAACATAAGCATTTTTTAAATGTCAAAAAAGAAGAAGAAGAAAGAATCATAAAATTTTTAGTTTATTCGGATATTCTCAAAAATCTAGATGATATTTAGAATAGAAACATCTGTTAGGTGGGCCTTATTTGGCCCCCCTACCTTACATGACAAATGTATAGTAACAGCCTGAAATCAGGAGATCCTAAGACCCTTACCGGCCTTATTTTTGTAATGGAACAAACAGCTAGGCATCGCCGTCGTTGGCATAGGTCTTAGAGGGTGTATGTCCACGTAAATGTTCACCACAAAATATTTCCCACCGCGTGAACATTCATTACTATTACCAAGATTTTGAAGAGCGGTCTCCCAGGATTTTCAATTTTGGTAGACCTTTCTGTGAAGTCCACTTCCAAGACGGGAAATGAGAATTCTTCTTTTAAGTAAACGAATTTTATTTCCTATAAGGTATATGTAGATATTAAGCGGTACAAAAAATAAATTGAGAATCAAAACTTTATTTACTATAATTTGTTACGTTTGCTACATGCACGTAGTAAATATGGAAAAAAGAGAATAGTTCAAACTACGTCTGCTACTCTAACGATTCTCGAATGAAGAATTATGTGTTGCGCGAAAGGAGCGGAGTTGCCAGAACCGTCCGCCACTTCTTCTTCTTCTTCCATTTCCGGCGTTACGAGTAGTGATCTTGAAGCGATCACAACTCTCCCACTTTTCTGCTTCACACTAGTGATCCGCCTGTGGGGTACGCCGCGTTGACCTCAGAAAGCGTCGGCAAGCCTCCCGGTTTTGGATTGTTCCATGTCTGAGGCCAACCAAACGCTGCTGTTTTTGCATTTGCTTGTACCAGGAGTGTTTTGGCCTGCCTTTTCTTTTTCGTCGCGAATTTGTTGAAACGTTGTACGATATTGCCTTTTGGACGGGGTTCTGCGGATCTCTCCTTTGAACATGACAATACCAACTGAGCCGGTCGTGCTGAATTTTGTCCAAGATGGTACTTTTGACATGAAGGCTTCCACGGATCTTAGTACTTCTAATTCGATCAAGCTTTGTTACTCCTGCTGTCATCCGAAGCATCTTCATTTCGGCTGCCGTCAATTTGCTCTCATACTTTTTGTACATTGTCCAACATTGTGAACCGTATGTCAGAGCTGGACGGACAACTGCTGTGTAGAGTCTTCCCTTCAGCTTAGGGGGCATTTTTCGATCACAGAAGATAGCGGAGTTTTCTCGCCACTTCATCCACCCTACGCTTACTCGATGATTGATGTCGTCATCACAAGTTGCTTCACTATTGATCATAGATCCCAGATATTTAAACTTTTCACACTTGGGAAGCACATTTCCATTCAAATAAATGTCTGGAATAGGCTTGTCTGGATCAGAAAAAGGGCAGCACAGGTATTCAGTCTTTTCAGCGCTAATACGGTACCCATTTCCTTCCAGAGCATCAATCCAAACGTCAAGTGCTCGTTGCAGGGATGTAGGATCCTCGCTTATGATGGCTCCATCGTCAGCAAAGAATAATTGTTTTACTTTATTGTCCGTTACTTTTCCTTCGAGCAAATAATCCAGAACAGCAATAAAGAGCAGTGGACTCAAGACACTTCCCTGATGTACACCTACTGTTATTTGGAATTCTTCGGTGACTCCAGCTGGGCATCTCACTTTTGTAACTGCTCCCTCGTACATGTCCATAATTATTCGCACATAGGCTTCAGGAACTCCTCGGTGTCTGAGGGCCACCCAAATCAGATCTCATGGTTGTCGATCGAATGCTTTTTCGAAGTCCGCTACTGATACATTATAATAAAATAAATGAAAAGTAAAAGCTACTCACACTTTTTATTGCCTTCCCCACTGCCGGCCGTCACGAATCTTAATGAATCAAAAAAGGCCGCACAAAATCATGAGGCCGGAAACTAAGAGTGCGTCCAATAACACGTTAAGAAAAATTACATATGGACGCATTCGAGGGCATTTAACAATGAAGGCGTTCAAGGTCAAGTGCTTATGGGAGAGTGGGTCTGTATGGGACACAAGAGAAACAACAAGAATGGGACACAGGCATATTCTTCAACGTCGTATCTTTTTGCTGGTTTCTGTTGATCCCAAATTTGCTCTTTAATCTGTATCTACCGGTCAACAAAACAGGTAAAATTACGCAGTCGGGAAGAAATAATGGTAATTATTGCATAAAAAGTTAAATTATTGAGTGAACTAATAAGTAAGTGAAATTACTGTAGAAAGAATGAATTAAATAGGTATTATCAAATATTGTGAAGTGAACTAATTTTTATTTTGTTTAGTCTGTGCCGTATTTTAAGTGTTAGTATCCTTTATCTTTCAGAAGTGCCCTAAAGGATGATTGGGACACTTCTATGCAGGAGGAAGGGGACACTGTCCCACGCTTATCGCGATGCACAAGATTCAATAAAACGAATAATGGTAGATTTAATAGCAATCTGTTAGACGTTTATTCAAGACATCCATTTTGTCCAGACAGAATCTGGAATTGAAACAGGAAACACTTACTTTCACTTGGAATGCTTCGTTGACTGTATCTGGAAATCTTACCTTTGTCATTGCTATTTCGCATGCATGTTCTCAATCATACACACATATCTAAGCATCTGGAACTCTTTGGTGTCTGAGCGCCACCCACATTAGATCTCGTGGTTTTCGATCAAATGCTTTTTCGCAGTCAACCAGCACAACATGCAAAAAGCCTATAAAGAATCGCGATATTTTCCCATTAGGATTGTTGCACTTTGGATTTCATCTGTTGTTGACCCGCAGATAGACCCAATACTCGTTTAACGATCTTCAAAGTGTGGGACATTAGTTTTATAGAGAGGCAGTTTTATCTCAATTTCGTTTATCTTTGTAGCTTTTGCTCCATTGCTATAAGCTTGGAATTGAGAATCGCGAGCCATCCTAAACCGATGTCTCCCATCTTTTTCAGATTATTGTTATTGTCAGGAGAAGGTTCTAATGACAGAAAAAATAAAAAAAAATGCGCGGAAAATTAGAAAATTTAATTTTTTTTGTGTAAGAAAACTAAATAATAGTATAATACTGATTCTAATCTAACCTTAGCGCTTTTAACATTACGACATCAAAATTGTTTATATCGGTGCGCACAAGAAAAAAAAACTATGAATTTTGTATATCATAAAGCATTAGAATAATAAACACATTTTTTTTAATAAAAATTGTACCAATTCGAATTAAATAATCATCGATAAGACAGAAAAACGTCTGTCGGGTCAACTAGTATTTTATATTTTCGAGTCAGCCTCCGGTTTGGTCTTGGTTGACCAATTCATAAGACGAATGCCGAAGTTTCTGCATTTCGGGATTTAAATACGGAACAGCACTTGTTTTGAACGTACCTGTTATTCGATAGCGACAGAGCCGAGAGAGTTGACCAATTCCAATTAGCTGTCTCTATGGCATATCTGTTAGATATTTTTAACTCTACTACATTCTGTCTTCTTGCTGTAGCAAGAAGTTGTTCTATTCATTTGTTTTATTAGCTGGAATGCAGCTCAATGTGGTAAGACAAGTGCGAGGTAAATCAAACGGATTTGCAGGTTACAATTAATGAGAACTGAATTCATCGTCGTACTTAGTTAATGAGACGTATTTAGAATTACTTTAACTATGCTATATCATAATAGGGAATTCAAGCACTTATGGGTTGATGGGGCATAGGTTCAAAATAAACTTTTGATCCGACCGAAGAATAACATAGATCTTACATCCAGTGGAGTTGTGCTTCTGCACCAAAAAACTGCCAAGATATTGTGATTTGAGCCCAATTTAAAAAAAAAATATTATTATTGTGCCACGGCTGCCA
This sequence comes from Melanostoma scalare, assembly GCA_949752695.1. Lineage (NCBI taxonomy): Eukaryota > Metazoa > Arthropoda > Insecta > Diptera > Syrphidae > Melanostoma > Melanostoma scalare. The sequence goes on along the minus strand of OX456984.1, from coordinate 130,731,636 downwards.
CTTATCGTGGCAAAAGAATAAAAACGGTGCTGTGAAAGACACAAGTACTTCAATTTACATATGTGCATTTATGTTTCTAATGCCTGGATAATTTTTCTTTTTGACAGCGATTCCTTGCATTTTTTTTTTGTTCACAGTCAGAAGCAGATAAATTCGATTGTAAAAGCATTGCAGATATTGCTAAAATACTTTCACTTAACCTCTGTACTCCTACCTTAAACTTTCGACGGCATTCCCTTTATTTAAATCACAAAACTTTTTAACACCTTTAACCAACAAAACATACAAAAAAGGTGAACCTAATACATAAAAAAAAGCCAATGGATGAATGTAGGCAAAGTCCTCAAACAATCTAAAATAGAATAAATTTCGCTTCTTTTTTTGCTTCCTGGACAATGACATTTAACCCGAATGAGGTTAGACAACCAACAGCAACAGCTTTCAGATTCGAGCGAAGTTTGAAGGACCACTACAACATCCATCCACCCCTGACTCGTTGAACTTTGGGAAGCAAAGCTGTCTGGAATGGTTGTTTGCTTTTGATTTTTGCCAACCAGATAAAAAACAGTCTGGTGTTTAATACTTTGAAAACCCATACAGGAGTTGGACTCCTCAGGATCTAGCTTCGTTCTTATTTTAGGTTCTGAATTGGTATTGTTAGCTTTTTTCGTTTAAAATATTCTACCAAGTTGCTAATTAATAGTGTTGATGATGTTGGGTTAGGCAGCGGGCTAACAAACGAAGCTGTGATATTGACTGAATGAGTATAAAAGAAGGATTACAACTTTTTCTTTTCAAAATCCACTTAATAAAGAAAAACTTTACTGCTTAATGAATGAAAGAGTTTGAGATTTAAATTGAGTGTATTATGACTTACAAAAGTTAGAGCCTTTATCGTAGTTCTGCTCCCACCTGGGGATCGCTAAAGTGGATAGCACCCGAGCGGGAAAACTGTGATACCATTGGGTGTAGATGTGTTTAAAAGAAAGAAGGGAAATGATTTGCAGTCAGTTCTACTTCGTGATATAAACTTTTGTTTTCATCGAATGGAAACAATTTTTGGTATTTGCTGTGTCGGTATAACTAAAAATTATTTTTTGAAAAACTTGAAATTCACCCGCAATCAAAAATGTACCTAAACACACCGGATAAAGCAGAACGTGTTTTTATTTTTGTAATTATCTTATGATTAGAATAATATTAATGAACTTGTTGTCAAACATGAAAACAAAACGCTTATTATTTGTTACAATCTGTTTCACTTTGAGTGGGTTCAAATATAAACTTTTTTTTTCTATCACTATCGAATGACAAACGATTTGCTTGATCAGTTGTGTTTTTAGACTTAGCCAGCATTCCTTTACTTGTTAATTTTAGTAAAGGGGTTAAGGCCCAACCATCTTTCCCCGAAATATATACTGTATGATGCTAGAACTGTTAACAAAAGTACCATTTCAAGATATGTAACGAAATAGTTTTATGGAAAGAATCAAAAAAATTAAATTTTTGTGCTTAACTTTGATAATAATCTGAATATGTTAAATGTATTCTACAAATTTTGAAAAATGTTTTGACTGTGGGTTTGTTCATTAATTATTTTTTGTTGACTTTCGAACCGTATTTAAGAGCTAACTCAGTAGTTCAAGGCATGTGCGATTTAACAGACTTGGGAAATCCATTAGAAAATCGTTGTGGCGGGCTCATGTTCGAAACCAAAGAACTAGTAAAACTCAACCCACTGTTAAGTAAAGTATTAGTAAAGTATCTTTGCATCTAGTTAGATCAGGATCTATATTTTTAAAAACATATGGATGCAGTTGTAGTCAGAGTTAGAGGAGCTCTCGCACTGACATGGCGACTGTGTCATAAAACAGGCAACTTGCGATAGCAGGGTGAAAGCAATTTGCTACACGGCCCTCATAAGGATAATGGTTGTCTATGGGTGTCCCGTGTGATCCCACGTTACAGCGATTTAAACGGAAAACTATTGTTTGTTCGAGTGACAGTGTCTGTGTACAGGTCTTGGATTGCACAGAATACCAGCGTCGCATTGGAGTACAAACATAACTATCCTAACGGGGCTCATATAAACAGAATCAATTATTTATTACCAGAATTTAGATTATCTAGAAAAACCCGTAAAAAACTGAATTGAATCAAGCAAAATTTAAAAAAAAAATTCAATAAAATATTAAAAAGGTTTCAACCGATGATTTAAAAACGCCAATCTTTTGCAGTTGCTAGTACATACGCTGAAAATTTAATCAAAATCGTTGGACCAGTCAGAAAAAAAATTTTTTTTAATTTTTTAAAACTATAAACTTTTAAAAGGTAAGTAGGTATGGAAAGTTTAAGATCTTGTCAGAAGTTGCTTTCACAAAAATTTCAAAAGTTAAAATTTTTCAAAGCTAATATGCCATCTTTCTTTAACAACTAAGGAATTCTAGTTCATAAATTTTCTCATTTTGTTTTTTTTAGTGGTTATCTCAAAAAATTTTTCTGCATGATTGTAAAATTTGCCTTATAACTAACTAGTACCTACCTATGATCTATAAACTGTGAGATAACAACTAAATACAAAATTACGATCATAGAGAATACGAAAAAATTGGGTCCTGCGATTCAGTCGGTCTGTCTGTCTCTCCGTATATGGATCTACAGTCTGACTTTGAACCGCTGGACCGATTTTCTTCAAAATTTGTTCTGTGGGGAGGCATACAGAGGGGTATAGCGGTTAACAAAACAAAAAATTAAAAAATTTTAACAAGTTAATCTGTTAAGGAGAACAAAATTTGTGGTCTCGATTATGTTAGAATTGTAGAAGTCTCTTCCTTATTGACCGCAAAAATGATTAAAGAAAAATTAAACAAAAAAAAACACAAACGAAATTTAATTTAGTTGTCATCTGTTTATTTTTTCTAAATACCGAATGCATTTCGGAAGGCAATTGGCCTACCATCATCAGCGTAATACGCGTGAACAACTGAAAAGCTTATGGTTGTAATACAATTAAAGCAATAACAAAATTTTTTAAAGTCAGAGAGTAACATTGAGATTATTACATGTACATATATAAATATAACACATACAAATTATTTAGCAAGAGCAAATAAGTTAGAGGTTATTGGACTTTCTTCTATGTTCATCAAATTCTCGTTAATACTAATGTAAATGGATTCATATGCGTCTAATTTCGATGGAACAGGTACACTTTTTATGAGCTTGTAGTTGTCGAGGAGAGGTGTCAAGTGGTGAGGTTCTGTGTGGGTCAAGTCAAATGCATGAGCTGCAACTGCTTTTTGGATGTCTTTATTGTTTATGTACCTCTGATGTTCAGCTATACGACACTCAACTGCGCGCTTTGTCTGTCCGATGTATTTACTGCCACAGGTGGAACAATTGATTTCATAAATTCCGCTCTTTTTGTTCATTGGCTTGGCATCTTTGGAAGTACCAAGAGAAGAGCTGAGCTTGTTTTTGTTGGAATTCACGATAGTCAAGTTAGCTTTGCTGAAAGTGTGTTTAAGTGGATTGCAGATTTTTGGCACGAACGAAAGTGCGACACGACGATCAGAGTTGATGTTTTGCTTGTTTTGAGAGAAGAGAGTAGAGCAATTCCTCTTCTTGATTCTTTGGCTATGCTTCTTAATCAATTGATCGATGACAGACTTTTTATAGCCGTTGACTTGAGCTAAGTGTAGAATATGCTCGTATTCATGTTTATAATCAGCTAACGACAGAGGTAACCGACACATGCGATAGATCATTGAATTAAATGACGCTATTTTGTTTTGATACGAACAATATGAATCGTGTGTTATGTATCTGTCAGTGGTAGTTGGTTTTCGGTAAACGTCAAATTGAATTTTCTTACCAAGACGTTTTATTTTTAAATCCAGAAAGGGTAATGTATGATCTGATGAATTCTCCAATTCATAAGTAAATTTGATGCTGGTATGGCGACTATTTATTAGATTTAAAACACGTTCGACATCAGATTGTTTAACAACAGCAAAGGTGTCGTCAACGTAACGCCACCAAATTCTAGGGAAGAAATTTTCGTCTTTCATTTCTCTTTCTAATTTGCACATAAATGCTTCAGCTATGTACGGTGAAAGACTATTGCCCATGCTGCAACCAAAGTCATTAGAGTAGTACTTGTTTCTAAATTGAAAACAATTATATTTCATGCAAGTTTCAATCGCAAATATGTATGCCTCGGTGTGTTCTATTGAGACATTTGATTTTTGTAGGTGTTCTTTAATAGCTTCTATAGCTACATTGACTGGAACGCTTGGGAAAAGAGCAGTGACGTCAAACGAAATTAAAATTTCATCGTCTGCCAGTTCGATGTCTTTTACTTTTTCAATGAATTCAAAAGAGTTTTCGACTGAAAAACCTTCAAATTTGCCAAACTTTTTCATTTCGGAGACAAGCCATTTTGCCGGTTTTTCGAAAGGCGAATTAACACACGACACGATTTTTCTCATCTTATCTCCGGTTTTGTGAATTTTCGGTAAACCGTACATAAGAGGTACTTGGGGGTTCGATTCTCTCAAACGATATTTGTTTACATCGAAAAGTTTATGTAGAATATCTATGATGGATTTTGAGTCTTTGACCATTTTATTAAGCGGATTACGGCAAACCTTAAAATTATCTTCAGTAATTGACTGAATCATCCGTTCATTGTAGTCGTCTTTGTTGATTACAACAACCTTTATTTCCTTTGTCGGATTTCATGTAAAAAACGTTCCGATTTTTCAAAGATTTAAGCGCACGATTCCATTTAATGGTGTCAAGGTCAGGTTTATTCTTCGCAGTATAACTTTTTGTTTCAATGATGACTTGTGATGCTTTTTCTCTTATTTGTTTTTTGACATCAAATGGTTTGTATTGTATCGCTGTTTCAATATCAGCAATAACGTCAATAAGAGGGAGTGCAAGAGGTTTAACCGAGAAATTCAAACCGCGATTAAGTAAACTCATTTCATCAGGGCTGAAGCTTTCATTGGACAAATTCACAACTAAGTTTTCTACCTCTTGTACAACGGGTTTAGGTTCGATGGATTTTACCTTATATTTTAATAATACATCCAATTTTTTGGAGTGCTTTATTCGTTTTTTATGAAATATATTCTCGGCGCGGTTAATTATTATAGACTGTTTGGATGCAAAACAATTGAAAATAATGTTATTTTGTAGACTTTTTGTCATTTTCAGGTGTAACTCGTATAACTGCAGTTGTAACGCGTCCAAATTTCTATAATGATTTTCTATTTCCAATTTTAACCAATTTAATTTTGCCGTACGAATAACTTTTTCGGTGCGTGTATTTGTTAAAGCACAAGAAATTTTCATAAAATTCGGAAAAACATTATTTATTTTGCACTCTTTGAGAAATACAATGTCTGCTTTAATTCTTTTTACTTTCGTTAACAAACGCGAATATTTGTTCAAGTCTTGTTCGGAATACATTGTGAATAACAAAACAAAAAATTAAAAAATTTTAACAAGTTAATCTGTTAAGGAGAACAAAATTTGTGGTCTCGATTATGTTAGAATTGTAGAAGTCTCTTCCTTATTGACCGCAAAAATGATTAAAGAAAAATTAAACAAAAAAAAAACACAAACGAAATTTAATTTAGTTGTCATCTGTTTATTTTTTCTAAATACCGAATGCATTTCGGAAGGCAATTGGCCTACCATCATCAGCGTAATACGCGTGAACAACTGAAAAGCTTATGGTTGTAATACAATTAAAGCAATAACAAAATTTTTTAAAGTCAGAGAGTAACATTGAGATTATTACATGTACATATATAAATATAACACATACAAATTATTTAGCAAGAGCAAATAAGTTAGAGGTTATTGGACTTTCTTCTATGTTCATCAAATTCTCGTTAATACTAATGTAAATGGATTCATATGCGTCTAATTTCGATGGAACAGGTACACTTTTTATGAGCTTGTAGTTGTCGAGGAGAGGTGTCAAGTGGTGAGGTTCTGTGTGGGTCAAGTCAAATGCATGAGCTGCAACTGCTTTTTGGATGTCTTTATTGTTTATGTACCTCTGATGTTCAGCTATACGACACTCAACTGCGCGCTTTGTCTGTCCGATGTATTTACTGCCACAGGTGGAACAATTGATTTCATAAATTCCGCTCTTTTTGTTCATTGGCATTGGGTATAGCGGTACCTGCCGTACAGTTGATATAATAATACTTATTTTTCTCGAAAATGGCTCCAACGACATCGATAAAATTTTGTGTGAAGAATTAATTAAATGTTAGCTTTCTTATGATGCAAAATTTTTTTTTGTTAAAACTTGAAAAACGGTATCTGCCATAGTACCGTTTTTTTTTAAACCGACTATAACGATTTCCATAAAATTGTGTGCAAAGGATTAGTTTTAGAATGTTTTTCTTATGATTAAAAAACAAAAATTGGAAAAGGTTTAAAAACGGTACCTCTAATCGTACTGCTTTTTTCAAAACCGACTTTCTCGTTAATGGCTTACACGATTATGATAAAATTTCATATTTCAAAAGTGCCAAGTTGTCTTAGAAAGATAACATAGCAACATTTGAAAAATTTTGTGTGTGAAAATTCTTATAAAAATTGAAATTTTAATAAAATTAAAAAAAAAATTTTGATTTTTTGAAAAAAAAACTTGAAAACTGTTTGCTTGATTTCTTTAAAAAATTTTGGCAAAACAACTTCTGACATGGTCTTAAACTTTGATAGCTTGACTTTTAAAAACTCGCTTTGAAAAAAAATTAAAAAATAAAAAACCGTTTTTTTAATTGGTCCAACGATTTTGATTAAATTTATAGCGTTTATAAGTGTTAGCAAATGTAAAAGGATGGTGTTCTTAGATTTTCGATTAAAGCCATTGGAATATTTGATTTAACTTTTTTTCTATATTTTGTGTGTTTTAATTCAATTTTCATAATTGATTTTTAGTTGGCAAACCTGAAACCAAATATTTCAAGAGCGAATACTAAAACTTTTTAGTTAGCCTTAAGATTTTAATACTGTACTAAGCACACAATCGCAAGATCGTGCGACACAGTCGTGCTCATTTTTTTTTCTGCGCGATTGCAAAACTTGCCTTATAGTACCTATAATCGCTAGTAAAATTAAAAAAAAAAATAGTGCGTGCAGTCCCCCCGCGCGGAAGAAGTGAAACTTCCTAATATGAAAATGAAAATAGGAAGGGGTAGAAATTTATTTTGGGTGAACTCGTATTGTTTCTTTAAAAGAAAAAGAAAAGAGATGGATCGGAGTAAATTTTCAAGGGATAGCTACTTAACACCATTTCATAGAACAATTTTTTATTTTTTGGTGGAGATTAGAGGACGAAAACTAGGATTTTAAAGATCTATGTACATACATACTACTTATGTATGGAATAGAATACCAGGAACCTTTCTGAAACCGTTGATTGGCCAGTGTCAGTGGTAGCTGACTGACCGACCAATGAAGACCGCAGTCTTAACACCTAAGCCCAAGACGGAGAACATTTACATACATGTTTAGACATGATCAAACATGTTAAGACATGATCAAACATGTTTAGACATGATCAAACATGTTTAGACATGATCAAACATGTTTAGACATGATCAAACATGTTGAGACATGATCAAACATGTTTAGACATGATCAAACATGTTTAGACATGATCGAACATTTTTGAGCCGGGCGTAAATGGAAATTGCTTATATATACATGATTATGCCTCCACTAACTACTACATACTCATAACTACATTATATTAAAATTGTAATAAAATCTTTCAGTAACCACTCACCAAAAGCTCTGATTTGTACATATGTACATATGTATATTGTCTTCGAAATAAAATTCCGCAATTTCAATGAAGCAATCGAAATTTATTTTGCAAGCCAGGAACGATTTTCACACACACGACAAAAATTGAAAATTAAGAAAGAACAAAGAGTTAAGGTGGATTTACATGCATCTGCACCCATAATTTTTCATCTGCAGCCATAATTCTTTTCGCTTCTCTTTTTAACTCTTGTGCTTTATAAATTATAATCTACATAAACTAAACTATACCAAATCCAGCATTAGTTCCCATAATGACGCGTCATATAACATACAACTGTTATAGCAACAAATTTATAGCAGTGCCAAAAACTATGCAATCGATAATATGTTTAACACGGAAGTGTAACGCTGCATGTAACACGGAAGTGTAACGCTGCATGTAACACGGAAGTGTAACGCTGCATGTTTGCAAGTCGCATAAGAAGTTTCACTTAAAAAAAAAAACAAAAACCTTGAAAAAAAGCTCTAGTTTTAAGAAGTTTGGATCAGCTTTAATTATAAATCTCACTGACGATGGAAGCATTGCTTCTGAAATGTAAATCTGATGAAATATAAAATGTGTTTAGACTGTTAAAAATTTTACTAATCTTTTCATTCAATCCTAACTAATATTAAAAATGTGAAAGTAATTCTGTCTGTCTGGTTTTCTATGTAACCGTCTCCCATCCAAACTACTGAACTGGTTTAAATGAAATTTTGTACAGAGATAGTCCAGAACCAGAGGAAGGACATAGGCTATATACTTTACCCCTATATTCCTAACATTATAGATCCAAAACCAACTCCGTCTGTCTGTTTTTCTTTGTTACCATCTACCACCCAAACTATTGAACCTATTTGTATGAATTTTGGTGCAGAGATAGTCTTGAGCCTGAAGAAGGACATGGGCTGTATTTGTTATCCCTATATTCCTACGGGGATGGCAACGTAAACGGTTACCTTGAAGCTACAGGATCGATTTCAATTCCTCTTTCAACTTGAGTTGACTTTTGGCAAATTGTCGACAACAGTTGACCTGAGAAGAAATGCCTATCTTGATCTTCAAATAAATATATGAAAGATAAATTTCGGCGCCGACTAATGGAATAGTTAACCATATAAACTAATGAATTATATCAGCCGTGGTAGGGATGTTGTCGAATGTTTATCAGTAGACAATATTATGGACACTGAGCAAGTCACATCATACCCTATAGAGTTTCCAAATTCCTTAAGAGTATCAGGAGTGGCTGCAAGTTGGTGTTGCAGTGTGAATAACGAGAAATCTAGAAATTTACACATCAGGAATGCAGCACTATAAAATTTTTAATAATGACTGAAATGGCAAAAAGAGAAAACTTTTTGATTCCCCGTATTCGTTTAATTCGCACTGATTTGTTATTTTAGTTTTAAAGAGTGCAGTTTCCTCTGAAACCAGTATTTAATATTAGTATATAAATAAAGCTCAGACGCTAAAAGTTGCAGGTGTTCGTTTAGAAAAAAATCCCATGGCCACTCTATGTGGCACGGTCACTTGTATTAATCCCGCAAAACACTTTTACTTCGCAAAAAATGGAAAAAGTAAGAACATCGTGTGGAAAAATGTAATTAAATCAAATAATATGACAATAGTTTACTTTAATGCATGAATGTGTTTTATGTGCAAAATAATTAGCCGAACAAATTAAAAATGCTGCCGAAAGTTACTATTTCACGCGGACGAAGTCGCGGGCTCAGCTAGTTTATAATAAAAGCAAAAAAAAAAAAGAAACTTGTTCTAGTGCATTCTTAAGTTATCTCGAAGCCGAATAGCATCCGTATAAAACTTTAGAGCAGTTCAGAGTACCCGTTAAGGGTTAGTAAATTAGTTCAGTCGCCTATAAACTTTCAAGCCATGACTTGGGAAACTCACGTTATAAGAGCAATTGGAAAAACATATGTTACTTTAAGGATGCTACATATGTCCTGTGACAAAAATGATGCTAGCTAACACTCTAGTCCTTCCCGCTTTGTTTTGCGGTAGTCTCATTTTCTGCTGTTTAGACTATGTAAGTAAAAGGAAACTTCAAGTTGCATCATGTTTCAATGTATTCTAATAATGTCTTTGGAATACCTTTAAACAATACAAATATACTCTGTTGGCACAATAGGCTTCATTCAGACACCGCAGTGCCCAGAGCTGTGCAAGATCAACCCACCTTAAAATCTAATAGGTTTTCCAATAAGAGTGATATGATTTCTTTTTAAAAATAACCACACTTGTTGTTAAGGAAATTCAAATATTTTTTATTTAATGTGCAGCTCAATCAATACAATTAAGTTCTAAATAAAACGTCATTTAAATGGCCACCACGACTTCTTCTGCAGCAACAAATTCGATAAACCCAATTTTCGAGAACTTTTTCCATTAAATCAACTCGTATATCATGAATGGAACGTTCAATATTGACTTGTAAAGCTTGCAGAGAATCTGGTTTATTTTGGAAGACCAATGACTTCAGGCTTCAGCAAGAAATAGTCTAATCTTGTTAAATCACAGCTTCTTGGAGGCCATTCAATATCACCATTTCTTGAAATAATCGAATCTCTAAACTTTTCTCGCAATAATTCAATTGTTACATTTTCTCTGTGGCACGTAGCCCCGTCTTGTTGACAACAAATGTTAATAAGATCAACTTCTTCCAGTAGTAGTAAATGTGATTTTATTATTTCTTGATTATTTTATGGTGTACATAGTTCACAATTAGCATTGGCTTTTGCCGTCAGCCGAAAAAAAGAGTTTTTATTTAATATATACAATAAGCTCCAAGTTTGTAATTTGTAATTTCAATCAAAATTAAATAGTTATTTTTATTTAGAAGGCTTCTTTTATAATATGCACTTTTTTGCTTCTTTTATTATGCACTCTGGGCTTAGATCAGTCCTGTGGGGCATATAGTTGAGGGGTAAAAGTTCACCTCTGGCTTTGAGTATGGTGGAGATTACTTCTATGCTGTTTGTATCGCAGAAATAGTTTTTGGTCTCTAGGTTGTGTTTCAGCAACTTATAAGTGGATCTCGTTTGACTCTCGAGACTTTGCCTCAAAATTGTCGCGTGTGACGTCTGCAATCTTCTCGATTAGTTTTTGCTGGTTTCTGTTTAATTCATCAATGTTTGCAACTGTTAGTGAGATATTATGTTCCGTCCCAAGTCTCAACCATTCGTTATAGAACTGCAAGTTTCTGCTTTGAAGATGTTTGGCAATTTTATATACAAGACGATGGGTAGATTGCATCATAACTTTCCGAATATACGCGAAGTGTAATCCAAGTGTGTAGATGTATAGTGGTTGAAGTCCAGTCTCGAGATGAAGCATGTAGTTTGGGGTATTATGTGGGAGACGGAAAATTCTCTTGAGGAAGTATCTGAGCAGCTTTTCCACTTCTTCAGATTGGAAGATGCCCCAAACTTGAGCTGCATAACACATGATAGATCTCATCACTGCTTCGAAGATTTTGTACTTTGAGCTTGGCGCAATTTCTTTTTTGCCGAGGACTGCTCTCCAACTGCAGTTTATCGCGCGTTTGGATTCCTTCAATTTTTCTTGGAAGTGTTTCCTGAAAGGAATTTGTGGGGTTAAAATGATTCCTAGGTATTTGTATTGCTTGACTTTTTCCAATTCTTCGTTTTGCCAGGTCCATCTCTCATTCTAGCATATCTCCCCATACCATTTCGAAAAATCATAATCTTTGACTTTGCAGTGTTGAGTTGTAAATTCCACGTGCTACAGTATCTTTGCAGTTGGTTTATCATCAGTTGCATTCCATTTGGGCTTCCTGCTAAAATGACAATATCATCAGCGTACAATAGGAGCTTTATTTTCATGCCCGCGAAAGATATTCCACCCGGTAGAAAATCTACAAGGTCATCGAGAAATAATGAAAATAGAAGAGGACTGAGTAGGCAACCCTGCTTCACTCCTGTTTCCGTAGGAAACCATTCGGAAAGTATGTTTCCATCCCAGACCGCGGTCATGTTTTCGTTATAAAACGATTTAAGTACTCTTAGCAGTTTCGTTGACACTCCCAGATTACTAAGTTTATATATTAGGGCTTTTCTGTCAATGGAGTCGAAAGCAGCCTTGAAATCTACGAAGAAAGCGTAAAGCTTTTTTTCCATTGTCTAGGTATCCTTGTGCGATGCTTGTGAGGGCGAAGATGTTGTCAACCGTAGAGTATCCCTTCCGAAAACCAGCCTGATATTCGCTAAGAAGATTTTTTTCCTGTACCCAATCAGAGAGTCTTTCTAATAAAATACCTGTGAAGATTTTTGTGACTGTGTTGAGAAAGGATATGCCTCTGTAATTGCTCGGTTCTTTTCGGTCACCTTTCTTGAGGATTGGGAATATAATGTTTCTTTTGAAGCTTTTAGGAACTTCGCCTGTATTGAGAATGAAGTTAAAGCTTTTTGCCAATTCCGTTTTGAAGCTTTCCGTCGCATTTTTGAAGTACTCGTAGGGGATACGGTCCTCCCCAGGGGCTTTGTTTGCATTGCAGCGGTTAGTTATTCTTGTTATGTCCACATGTGTTATCTGCCGATCTAGAAATTCGTCTTCCAACAGAGGCATTGCGTACTGTATGTCATTTTCTATAGATGACGCATTCAGCAGATTTTCGAAATATTCAGCTAGGATGTTTACTTCCGCTGTTATGCCTCGCCTAAAGGATGGCCCATTGAGAGTTTTTGCAATTTTCCAAAATGATCTGCTGTCCTTTGTACTCCTGAGCATTGCAACAAGTTCTAGCGAAAATGCTTTTTGTTTCTCCATGCAGGTAATTTTGTACATTTTGTTCGCCTCTCTGTACCTTTTTTTTGCCTCATCCGTGTTTTCTTTTCTAAGAAGCCGCAGGAATGTGAAGGATTTTTTTCTGGCTGTTTCACATCCCCAATCGTACCATGGTTGTACAGCTTTTCTTTTTGTCTGTGACTGGAGTGGCTCAGCAGCTTTGGATATGCAGGTGGTGAGAATATTTGTTCCATTTATTGTTTCGACGCAGCTTAGGCTTGCCAAGTCGAGTTCATTTTTTAGATTTTGAGTGAATCTTTCCAAATTCTGGTTCTTCCATTGCAGTTTTGGCAGCAAGCATCTTTTTGCCTCGGTTGAGGTGCTTCGTAAATTGTCTAGTTTGATAGATACGGATATGGGTAGGTGATCCGAATACGGCAGTTCCTTGACTTCGAAATCGTGAACACCTTGAAGACATTTTCCTTTAAGAAAGCAGTAGTCTATGGTTGAACATGCTGCGCCCCTTATAAAGGTAAGATGACCTTCCTTATCACTTTTAGAGCGTCCGTTTAATAACGTTAGTCCCATGGTTTCACACATTTCAATAAGTTTTTTACCGTTCCCATCGATTTTGTTGTCCATTGTGTTTCTCTTCTCTGCGGTTGACTCAGGTATGATATCCGTTTCAATGTTTAAAACTTGTGTGTCTCCAACTCTTCCGTTGAAATCGCCTATAAGTATTACATTTTTCAACTTCTTCCAATTTCGGCCATAAAAAGTTGGTTATCATCGATCTATACTGCTCTCCATTGACATTAATGGTGTTAACAGCTTCATTTTGAAAGAAGTACGGACCGATGATTCCACCAGCCAAAAACTACACCAAGCTGTCAATTTAGGTGAATGTAATGGTTTACATGAATATTTTGTGGATTTTAATCGCACCAGAATCGACAGTTTTATTTATTTACCGCACCAGTCAAATGAAAGTGAGCCTCATCGGAAAAGATGATTTTCTTTAAAAAATCGTTATCGTTTTCAAGATGTTCCAAGGCAAAGTCACGACGTTTACGGTGCTACAATGGTGAAATTGTAAACACTTCTGAATGCAATAAACACAAATGGAAGATCATGAATACTACAAATGGCCGAAACGCCACTGCAAAATCATATCATACCTATATTGGAAAACCCTTTAATATTGTATTCCAAAAAAATTCTGCCATCCCTCATAGAAAAAAGTAGACAGAAGACGGGGAAACATTTTATATTGGAAAGCTATTAATGCTTGAAAGCAATTGAGAAACAAAACCCTATGTAGAAGCGCTTCCTATATCGGAAGCGTATGAGGAAACCCTTGGTCGTTTCGAAAGAAAATACTTCGAATGATCTCTGGCCCCATATGCGAAGACAATGTGTGGAGAAGAAGTTACAACAACGAGCTGTATGCTGTATGATCCGTACCGCGACATGGGCATAGCCAGAAGAGTACACTCAGTGCTGCCACCCTACAGATGATGGAGCGCAGTATAAATCAGAAAAAGCGCAGTAGATTCCAATATATAGCAGTAGATTTTACAATATATTATTATGTATAAAAACCAAAAAAATTACTCATAAGACATCATTTTATTTACTAATGGAAACAAATTCATCAGCAAACAGAAAACTTAACAAAAAACCACAATTCATACATTTATTTTGATTAAGAAAAAAAAACTTAAACTAATTTATAAAAATATCAAATTTCATTATTGCATATGTATAAAAAATAAAACTAAATAATAAATAAATATAATCAGTCTTATTTATAATCCTATTCCAAAGTATGTCTAACTTTGGACTGCTCTTAGAACAGTGTACAACTCCAAATCGTATTTATAAACACTTTCATCACTATCTAATAGCGTTTTTCATTGAAATCCGAAAGAACTACTCTCATAATGCAGAACTACTCTTTTCAAACAACAAACAACAAACATTTTTCAACAGTTTTGTCTTAGTATTGGTGACAATTATCTGGAATAGCATTGGGTGCATTCACTTCTGCAGTCACTATGTAGTCAAAATTCAATTAGTTTTGTGAATGCAAAATTGAACTACAAACTCAGTAAATCATTTTTTGTTTGTAATCTTTCGTATTTTTTTCTGAACAGCTGATTGTGAAGCGTCGAAATGATTCTAAATTAACTTTATATCTGAAATTTTAACATTACGTGGGGTGAAAAATTTCCAACTCATTTCGCAGTTGTTTCTAATGATTTGATTACGTAGTTACTAAAGCAGTGAATGCACCCACTTGCATCTTTTCAATCTTTTTTTTTTTACACTCCAGGTAGATGATGGATGGATTGGAAAGGGATGACGACGAAGAAGATGACAACAAATAATGCAGCGAACTAACAAATTCTAAATTAATAACAAATTTCTGCACTCATATTCAATTACTTTCTTTTTTCTTTTCAATTTTAATAATCACCAAAAAAATTTCACAGCAATTTTTTTCCATTTGACGTTTGATACAACAGATGTTTTTGCATGTGTGTGTAATTTTCAGAGTAGATCTTCCAACCGAATGGGAGTAGATCTTTGGCGTTTAGAGTAACTCCAGAACTACTCTTTTTTTCAATGAAACATTAAAAATGGAAAAAGAGTAGATCTTTTCACAAAAGGAGTAACTCTTTTCGTCAATGAAAAACTATATAAGGAATGTCTGACTTTAGACACCGAAATTGGTTCTAAACTGTGGCTTAAGTGACATTTGATACAACAAAAAACAATTTTGTTGAACATGTTATAAAACACTGTTGAGATCGAAAAAATTAAGTAGTTTGAGGTGCAAATTGTACAAATTTCATCATTTTATGAGACTTGGAAAAGCTGTATAACACAAATCCAAATCAGCTGTTTTTTTTTTGTCTAGTTCAAGTCCTATGCCACACTCTTTTAGAGCCTATTAGTTGTTGTACTCGTATATCAAAACACAAACAATGGTGCTGCACGGATACATCATGAACGCCACCATTTAGTTTTTCGTTCAAAGTTGACTGTTGGAATGTATTTATAAATACGAAATTGGCAAAGGCTTGTCCAACTCCTTAGACACTGTCTAGCTGGACAGTTGTCTAAGGATGTTCTAAGAAAATTTTATAAATACGACTGAATATGTACATTAATTACATTTTTAGTCGAACTTTCTTTTAAATTCACCGTTTATGAATTAAAGAAATAAATAATAAAGGCGAATTGGAAGGAGACGAACAATCTTCTTTTGACTCCGTTAGCTCTTTGGTTAAAATAATATTTTGTGTAGTTGGAATACTTATACTGTTTCTCATATCTGTTTTTATGAGAAACAATATAAGTTAACGAAAATATGCGCTCAAAACACGCAAGCTCTCTTAATTTCAGCGACCTTTCGAGAAATGACAACTAAAGTCGAGGTTCGAGTACTGTGTTTTTGTATAGTTGTGCCAGTAAGATGTTTTTTTAGCCGACAGCGGCCAGCACAAGTCCATGTTATTTAAAAAAGTCAGTGGATGCATTCAGAGTGAACGTGGTTTAGCATTTTAAAAATTTATATGGACGCGTTAAGGGCAATCTTTGAACAACGATAAAAATTTTGAAAGAGGAGCAGATTCGCAGTAGATTTCCATTTAAGGCTAAGCGCAGTAGATCTACTGCTATAGGAGTAGGGTGGCAGCACTGACACATCGCGAGACTACGATGCGATGGTTGTGCTGTAATGCCTTTAGTAAATAAGTTTAAATACTGCAAATAAAAGCTAGGTACTAGTATAACCTAAATAGGGCATTGTTATACTCGTATCGTTAATATTTTTTTGCATCAACTGAGATTACAAAATTTAAATAAAATTTTGTAGTCTCTATCAAATCTTCTATCGGCCGATAGAAGGTTTGTAGTTTGCGGGGAAAGGATATTTGTGGAAAGGATACCAACGATTTCAATGGGAAATCTCCTCTTGTAATATTTGGATCACAAAAATAGATACAACCAAAAAGCAGGATCTCGCTTTGTTGTTTTAATGCAAGTACATATTAAATCAATGATCCGATCTGGATCATCGTGATAATAAAATACGGCTATTGGTTCCTGAACAATGTCGGTATGAATAATCCAACAAAATTTTTTTCAAATATAAAATTTTGTTGATATTAGTTGCCTTTAACAATAGTCTCTTTCATGGAAAGTAGGTATGGTTTCACAAAATGACAAAATGGCTTCAAACCTAACTTGCCTTAACGGTAACCTTGAAGGGACTTTCTTAAAGTTCTTTGCCCTCGGGAAATTTCGTTTACTTAGCTTCTCTAACAAAAAGAACAATCATCCTAGTAATAGCTCAGAAGTCGCCCTTCAAAAATTCAAATTGCACGTAATTAAACAAATCGATTTCTTAATGGCATTAACCCTACTGTCATTATGAAGTGTGAATAGAACCACCATAGGTGGGTACATACATTCAACATGACGCACTTGTCTTGTTAGCAAGGGGAGTGAATACCGCTGAAAGACAAACCCTTTCATCTTCTTTTTTCATATGCCGGGTTTGTGCATTGGGTGTACACCTACTTACCATTATTTAATGCCATTGGATGCAAGGGTAAATTCATTGTACCGTATTTTAATGAGGCTGTCTATCATTTTCGTGTTTGAAAAGCTCCTTAGACTCGCAGACTCTGTCTGAGTGGCCTCTTTCGGGAATTCAGCTGCGAAAGAAAAAGTATAAACCGACTCAAAAAGAGTTCAGCTCATTCCAGTGCATGTCCAATGTATGTGTAAGTATGTATAAATCTTGTTCAACTCTGTACATCTGTGATTCTTCATGTTCCTTCCGTTGTCATTCTAAAATCTAAAACAAAAAATCAATATTGCTTGGTTTGTAAAACTCAGCCAGCACGGCTTACTTGCAGGCTTTTCGAAGCTAATTATTTAACTTGTAGGTATACTCTCTTATTTCAAGCGGCAAACATCACCCACCCGTTCTAATTTGTTCAATAAATACTTAATTACTGTTACATGAACTTCGAGAACAGTTAAGCGTTCTAATAAATAATACCAAGTTGAATGTTTTATAAACAACAAATTTCATCGATTGCAGTAAAGCATCCTTGTAGCAGACTGATTATGATTTATTGCCGCCCACGATATAGTCACAAGATTCAATGCAAATAGATGGATAAAATGAAAATATGTCATCTCATGTGAACAATCAAATTTATCAAGCTGTCAGAACAAGATTATCCAGGTAATAACTTACAATGAAAGTCATTAATCCTATTGTGGAGCGCGTCCTACTGCGTCTATAGAAACCTGGATAAATTAATCATCATTCGAGTGGAATAGAAGGTACAATAAAAGGCCTCCTTACTGAAAGAACAATCGATAAAAAAAAGATAACAAGAGCACTTTGACAATGCTCTTCCTCTTAAGCAGTATTTTTCTTTGATTGGGAGATTATTATCTCTAACGCCTCTGAGCAGGGATTGATATTGAACAGTTGTCAATAGCTCGTGGTAGTGTGGCGTTAACTCACAAAAAACGTTCTGTGTGGGCCTTCAATATACCTAATGTGCCGCACTCCGATAGATTGTTTTTTCACTGCACCGGCCAGCTTGTGCCGCTTGTTGACCGGCATCAAATTTAGAACTCCATCCTCCATGGGTGGTCTGTGAACGAATAGTCCGCTATCGGTTAAAAATCCGAGGGAAAACTATTTTGTTTTCTAATTTATATTTTTGAGTAAAAACATTTCTATTACTGGGCTAAAAACTAGAACTAGGAATATGTTCGAGGTAGGGCTGCCTGTCGTAAGAGGCGTTTGAATTTTATTCGCCTATAAACATATATAATATATATATAATTTATACCTCAAAACGCAAGGATAAGATTCTCTGGAAAATACGCATTCTTTGTTGTCTGGTTAGAACCAGTTGCTGCCTCTAATAAATCCCTTCTCGAAAGACAAAGTGGTGGCTCAATCGCTAACCATTAACCTAGATCGAAAGCTTCAGAGAAAAAAGTCGACCGAAAGCGTAAAAAGCGTCTCAAAGAAATCAGGGTCGTAAAGCGGGCAATAAAGAGCTCAGTGAAAAGCTTAGTGAAATTGAACACTTACAAGGTTACAAGTAATAAAGAAAATACGCGGAAACATACACGGGAGCTTATAAACTGTTTGACCGATTTTAAAATTCTTTCTCCGTTAGAATGCTATTCTTTTCCATATTTCCACGGAAACGGGAGCGGGAACGTAAACGAGAACTCAGTGTTTGAATTGAAGAGGCTCCAAAACAACTCAGCCGATTTCAATGGAATTTGGAACAAAGATGGTTTAGAATATGAGAAATGTCAAAGACTATTATTTCCTTTCCATATTCCTTCGGGAAAGAAAACGTGAATGGGAATATAACCTCCAACTTGGAAAATTCAGAACTGATTTCAAAAATTCTTTCAGCTATAGAGGGCTTCATTCGGAATGACAAAGAAGATATTTCTTTCCCATATTCCCACAGGATATATTTTTATTTTACAAATTCTGCAAGCATGCTCTAACATACCGAAATAGTTTTTAAGAAATTGAAGAGTTTGCTTTATTCAATAATACACTTTTATGTTTTAAATCATTTCAAAATTATTACCTTTTGTGTTTCAAATCACTGTTAAAATTTATCTCTTCTTTATGTTGCAAATCATTAAAATTGTAGATTAATTGAAAATATTCTCGCTTTCTCATTTGAAAAATGTAGAATCATAGTTGATTACATGCAGGTAGAAAATTTTTCTTTTTTTTAACCTTTTTTTTTTTATATAACTTTTTTTAATTCTTGTATTTATATTTCCTAATTGCTACTTTTTTTATTAAATTACTATATTATAATGTTATATCCGGCAGGCAAATTAGCCATGTCCGTATTCTGTACGTCATATTGAACATTTGATTGAAAAAAATAAAGAATAATAATAATGATAATAATATTCCCACAGGAATGGGAAGGGCATCAGGATTTCAGAAACCACTGAACCATTTTAAACATTTTTGCGCTTTAGATTATATTGTTATCCCCAAATAATATAGACTATACTTCATCCTCATTTTCCCACGGGAACGATACAAGAACGAAAACATAACCGGGAACTTGGAAAATATTGCACCGATTCACAATTTTTTTGCAACATTAGAGTACTTCACTGCCCCTGAGTAACATAGACTACATATCATCCCCATATTCCTAAGGGAATGGAACATAGACGGGAACTTTGAAACCGCTTGACCGAATTCAAAATTGGATCACTGTTAGAATGCTATTCATTCTCATATTCTTATTGGAACGGGAATACACACGGGTACATAGAAACTGCTTGACCGTTTTCTTTAACTTTTGTTTATTGTAGCAAAATTACATTTGTTCTTAATTCAATTACACAATTTACAGAGATTGGTTATTAACTACCTTACTACTGCTAAGTTTTTAAACAATAAATGGAAATGTGGTACGAGAAAAGCTGGAAGGAAAAGCTACGACTGAAAACCTTCATTAAACTGCAAAAAAAAAATGGTATATACGTACATTTACAACATGTAATAATATATAAACAAATATATAGTTTTCTAAATTGAGAAAGGGGGAAGGGGGTAGTTGTAGCCTGACAAAGTCTTTTTCAAGATAATCTTTTACACTTTGTGAGCTTATAACTTATTTATGATAAATAACTTAAAATAAAAATAAATAGTTTAAAATCAACAAATAAACATAAATCAGTCCTTAGAAAAATAAATTAGAAACGAAATCTATAACAAGGTAAAAATAAATAAGTGAATAAATAAATAAATAAATAGATAAATAAATAAATAAATTAATTAATTAATTAATTAATTAACAAATAAATAAATATATAATAAGTAAATAAATAAATAAATGAATAAATAAATTAATAAGTTAATAAATAAATAAATTAATAAATAAATGAATAAATAAATAAATAAATAAATAAATAAATAAATAAATAAATAAATAATAAAGAGTAGTTAGAAAACAAATAATAAATAACAAATAATGTATATAAATATATATGTTTGTAACGAATTGAAAGACAACAAGTAACATTTAACATAAGTTAACAAAATTTGTACTGTGTGTATATAAATAAATTGTCGGTATTAAGTTTAGTGTGAATAGATTAAGAAGATAATCTTGAAATTAAGATGTTGTCAGAAG
Organism: Melanostoma scalare; assembly: GCA_949752695.1. Classification (NCBI taxonomy): domain Eukaryota; kingdom Metazoa; phylum Arthropoda; class Insecta; order Diptera; family Syrphidae; genus Melanostoma; species Melanostoma scalare. Next base: position 130,710,798 of record OX456984.1, on the reverse strand, counting down.
TATTACAGGATGTATTGTATTTCTGCTTTAGTCTAAGTAATCTTTCAGAAACAATTTCCAAATTAGTGATTGAATGTAATTCGGCCGTTGAAAAACACCAGGGTAAATTCAGCATCATTTTCAGAAGCTTATTTTAGGCTCTTTGTAGTCTACAAATATGGCTTTTCGCGCTGATGTCCCAAACGGGAGAGCCATAAAACATTATTACTTGAAAAATTGTTTTAAAAATGATAAGTTTATTATCATTACTCAACTTTGATTTACGATTGATAAAAGGGTAAAGTATCTTTATTGTCAAATTAATTTTTTTTGATAATTTCCTGAATGTGAAAACTAAACGTTAGTTTGCTATCTAAATGTACTCCAAGATATTTGACATTATTTTCCTATTCCGTTGTAGTACCGTTAATATTAAGTCTGTTGCTTGGGAGGAAACATGCTTTTCTTTTCCGAGTGAAAAAAATCGCTTTCGTCTTGCAAGCATTTATTTTGATCTTCCAATTATTAAAATATATTTGTACTTCATTTAAAGCAGATTGTAAATTGGTTTCTATTTCAAAACCAGTCAAATCTGAGCAATAGATACTTGTGTCATCAGCAAAAATAGCTGTTTCACAGTTAAGAATACAAGGAAAATTAGACGTAAAAACATTGTACAAAATAGGACCCAGGACGGAACCTTGAGGAACACCAGAAAAACAAACAAACGTTTCAGACAGGACATTATTCACTGAAACAATAAGTTTTCTCGACGATAGAAAAGACTTGATAATTTTGATGATGTACATAGGAAAGTTATTTAACAGAAGTTTATGCAAAAGCCCGTTGTGCCAAACACAGTCAAATGCATTTTCAATATCAAGTAATACCATACCCGTACTCTTGCCCGTAGCAAAATTACTTTTTATATGTTTAGTTATGCGGCGAATCTGGTGAACAGGACTATGGAATGGTCTGAAACCAAATTGTTCAGGAGGAAAAATACTTCTAGCGTTTATATGCGCCATCAATTTGTTTTTTATTAGTTTTTCAAAGCATTTGCTTAACGAACTAAGTAGGCTTATGGGTCTGTAGCTAGAAGGCGATCCGGAACTTTTTCCTGGTTTCAAAATTTTTTTTTGTCGTTTGAATCTTGCGTTATACCTCAGCCATGTAGTATGCATATCATCCTCATATTTCCACGGGAACGAGACGGGAACTGGGAAAATACTGAACCAATTCCAGAAATTCTTTCTACGATAGAGTGCTTCATCGTCACTCAGTATATATTTCCTTTGCATATTCCCTCGGGAACCGAAACGGGAACAGGGACATACCCGGGAACCTTAAAAGCGCTGGACCGATTCCAAAAACTATTTATTATTGAAACTACTTTACCTCATTTACTCAATTCGGTCAACGTAGGGCCCGAGCTACGCTGGGCGGGTCAGCTAGTAGTAATATAAATGTTTTCTTTTTAAAAATTTTTAAAATAAAAGCAAAAGCTTTGTTACATACATTTTTTCAAAAACGTCATTTGTTATCCACCTAAAATACCTCTTTGTACTGAAAATAATAATTTATTTTACAATCAGTATAACAAGAATGAAAATCGACTATAAATTTTAATGATCATGCGTTTTCAAAACCTATGCGCTACTGAAACGAAAAGAAAAACCCCATACAAAACATTAACAATACAATCTGACCCGCTGAGCGTGCAATGTATGGCATCGACTCTGCAATATTTAGATGAATTGAAATCTATGTTACAGAGGAATTTTGAAGCATTCTAATTTTTAAAGAATTTTGTAGATCTGGTCAGCAATGTTTATGTTCCACCTACTTTACGTTCCCATTCCCGCGGGAATATGGGAATGAAATATAGTCTTATTACGCGGGGATAACACCGCATCGTAATGGCGGAAGATTTTTTTCCCGTGGGAATATGGTGATGAAAACTACTCCAGAGTAGTAGCAGCAAAAGAATTTAAGAAATCGGTCCAGTATTTTTTTCTAATGTCCCGGTTATGTTCCCGTACTCGTTACTTTCCTCTTTATAACAATGTACAGTTTTTCTTGTTTCGCTTTTACAAACTAGTTACTTTTTTAAAAGGCTCGTTTTTTGTAAATAAAACAACTCTGTGGTCACAAGGAAAAACCGCTAAAGTCTGTTTTACTAATTTTTCAGGAGAGCGGTTTAAAGCTTTTGACAAACGCGTGATATTACAAATAACTCTTATGGGCGATTGGAAGCTCCGATCGAGTTGAAACAAAAAGTAAAATAAAGATAATTTTACCATCTGTAGCATCAAAATTAAATTTTTTCGAAAAAGAGATTGTAAATCATATTATTGACAAAACTAACACTTTAGCTGTTAGTGCTTTTAAGTTTTTTCTTCGTAAGCAATCTTATCTAAAGTTTAGTTGTTCTTCCATTTTAAAGAAACTTTTTGTTGTGGTTTTAAGTCTACTTAAGGCATTTTTCTTTGTCTATTGCGTTAAATTAGCTAGTTTTTATCTCGACTTTAGTTTTTGTTCCTAAATTAAAAATTAAAAATGTATCGACTTTGGAGAGAGTGAGAACCCAATGGAACCTTAAGTTAAAATTATTTTTCTTTATTAAAAAACTTATACGATTAAAAATACAAAAAACAATCAACCTTACTTCAAAATTAAATACTACACATATTTAAGTTAAACCAAAAATTAACAAGCGTTTTAAATCTTCGTTGTCACTTCTTAAATCTGGATGAATGTTGAGTTCGGTAGAACTTGTTTTGAGGTTTTTATAAAATGGATAGAAATCAGGATTTATGAATTGTAATAAATCCATAAGATTTTTTTCTTATCTGCTGATAAGACCGGTTGGTCTTCAATATTTTTCAAATGATCTAATGTAAATGTTGTTCCTCCTCGTTTAATTAATGATAAGACGTCAAATGGTTCTTCAGGATTTAAGCTTTTCTTATACAAAATTTGATTGGGGTTGTTCCTATAGCGAATCCACCTAACCGAATTCCATATAAATTTCTGGCCTTCTGAATTACATCGTTTCCAATTAAAATTATTTTTCGAGATCTCACAAAGCTGAAGAAATCACTATCTTTCATCTCAAAAACTTTAATTTTTGAATTAATACTTCCGATGAACTGATACCAGTCCCTTGGCACACTAATTTCGACATTTGACTTTTTCTTTTTTCGTTCAATCAGAGCATGATCAGAATCACACTCGAGGTGGGTGTGGCCAGGTTCCAAAAACTTATGGTCTATATATTCCAATGAAGGATTTTCTTTAATGAACATAGCAGAGACATACGAGCTTTTATTTTGGCCGGAACATGAGTCACTGTAGAACGTAACATTCTTGACAGGTGAAGGCAAAGACTGTAGATGTTTGAAAACGCAGGAAGCAATCTCATTTCCACCCCGCCGCGCAATTCCCTCATGCCACATAAAACAAGCAGAATCATTCGTTTTCAAGTCATGAATCGTTAGATAGGTCCAAAGCTGCCTTTTATAGAAACTTACAGAGTTCCTTAAGAATGGAGTTGGTAGGCACTGTTGTAAGTCAAACGCGAACGCTGCTATATCGTTATTTTGTTTAGCATTTTCCTTATCGATCCTTTTTTGTTCAAAGCCAAAATCTGCCTTATTCACATGAATTAGTTTTTGCTCTTCCAAAGCCTGTTTTTCTTTTGCATTCCTTTCTATTTTTATCTTTGACAGAAATCCATCGCAAGTTGCGCACGTGTCTAGTTTAGGAGATTTGAATTTTAAATTCAGTGTTTTGAATATTTCAGCATACTTGGTAAGGCTTACAGGATTACAAACTTCATTACTATACATTCGATGCATTATGGAAAGATTTAAACTGCCATGAATATATTTTTTGGATATGTGGAGACGGCTATAATGGCTTTCATACGATGGGACCTTATTGATGTGGTTGCGCACTTCCTCTTCTTTATCCATAGTTATTTTGTTCGCAGGAATCCTCTTACCCCTACAATTCTGAAACGGTACGCTTGGACTTGAAACTTTTTTGAATATTACGTTTCTAATAAAACTTTCCGTTTCAGAAAAACATATTGTAAAATGTGTTCGGCAAACTTGTGTACGCATACCATCATATTCCAAAAAGTACTTCACTGAATTTTCACGGCGTCGTTTTCTTTCCATTGCGTTACAAAGAGTATTACATTTCTAATTTTCTATGGTCAGAAGATTTCCAATGTAAAGAATTGTCTGGTTATAGGTTCCCAACGCCCAATACTGTTTAAATAGTTGTTTTATCTGCTGGAATGAAATTTTTTCTTGGCATTTGTTTCGACACATTTCAAAGGGTTTTGGAGTTCTTGCATGCGTATATTTTCCAGAAAGTGTTTTATAAGATTTTAGCCTCTGAAGTAATAGTTTTTTATTTTTTATTCTCAATTGTGGACCGTTGTTGCTGATGGGGATATTCAAAACTTCGCTCTTTTCACTTTCTGCGTTGGAATCAGAAGACGTAATGGTATTATTAATGGGAGCGGGTCGAAATGCTGTATTTTAAAATGCTGTATGGTCAAAATACTGTATTATACTGTATGTTCATAATACTGTATGGTTAATATACTGTATTTCAAAATACTGTATTTCAAAATACTGTATGATCAAAATACTGTAGTTCAAAATTCTGTATGCCAAATTGCTGTATATGAGCAAAACACTGTATCTCAAAAATCTGTCTGTAAAAATACTGTATTTTTGCATAATTCCATTCTTAAACTTCCATTCCTTTACTTGTTTTCCCTATCGATACATTCATTTTGAAGCAAAATAACATTTAACACTTAAAGTTGCACAAACCTTTAAACATCTACTGAATGCATGAACGTGTGCTAGTTTTGACAGATTAATTTGTCTGTTGCAATTGCTCATGCAGTTGTTGATTATGATCAAAACAATTCATTTTAACATGTGAGAGAGATACATACATATAATCAAGAAGGAGAAAATGAAATAGAGAAAAAAGACGAAGATACCAGTTGTTTTGTTCTTGTTTTAATTAATTCAAAGACTAATGAATTATCATAGGTACATGTAATTGTTCAAGGAAGTATAATAGATTATTATGGTAAGGAAAAATTGTTGTTGTTTTCAAAATTCTGTATTTGAAATTGCTGTAATTAGGCTGAAAAATAAAAATTGTTTTGAGAATGTAAAAAAGTGCCGGCACTTTTTTACATTCTCAAAACAATTTTTTTTTTTCAGCCTAATTACAGCAATTTCAAATACAGTATTTTGAGATACAGTAATTTGACTTACAGTAATTTGACCATACAGTATTTTGTACATACAGTATTTTGAAATACAGTATTTTGAGGTACAGTATTTTAAATACAGTATTATGACCCATACAGTATTTTGACCCTAACCCATTATTAATTATAAAATCGGGGTCGTTTAAAGAATCATCGGAATTTTCAAATTCTGGCAACTTATCATAAGTGGTGTTCCCTGATAGAAATATTGCATTGTTATATTCAATGTTGAGCTTGTTTGAATTATCTAAAATAATGGAAGACTAAAAATGTATTCTCAAAAAAAGTTAGTGTTCTTACGTTTGAATGCGTTTATATCAAACTCAAATCCGTTCATCGATGATCTAGTTTCATTAGATATTTTAGGAAAGTAGTCATTGTTTTCTGATACAATTTCGTGAACCGAATCCGAATATTGATAAATTGCATTTTTCTGTGGCCATTGGTATCGACTCTTTTGTGATTTTTGTCTCTGGAAATTTAGGAAGTGCGAATTCATTGTTTTCTGTGCAGTTAAAAAAAACCTCGACATTTTTTTAAAATAGTAAAATATACATCGTTTTACCAATATCTTTATTTTGTTCTGGTGTGGAAGTTCTTTGCATCACAAAAACCTTTCTTGAAGGAGTTTTATTTTCTGTAAAAAAAAGTGTATTCAAATAACAGACGTTTAAAAAAAATATATATAAATAAAAATGTCATTAAAGGCTGGATTCATAAACGTCAAGGTTTATACTGCGCCAAGTTCTTGTTTCGTCCGACTTAGAATTAAGATATTTTTTAATTTAGAGTACCCGATTAGGGTCAGTATTCTTTCGGTCTTTATTCCGATGTACAACTTTAAACTCAACTTCTCCATTGTCATCCCCCTTAGGGAAGACTGGGAGAACACTAAACCTCATCTTTCAAGGCAAGATATGGTCTGGTATACGGACGGCTCAAAAATTGTTACGAAACTAGTTACATAGAACCGGCCCGGGTAAACTAAACAATGAAATAAAGAAACGGATAAGCTTAACTAAAACTATAAACATAAAATCCAAAAGAAAGGAACTCGCGTTTTAAAATACGCGACCGAAACCAAAACAATAAAAAAAATGACTAGCAAACTGTCAGTCGAATGCCTAAATGACAAATGTCAAAAGAATACTTTTTTTATACTGGGAAATTTAGGGATTCAGGTATTCACGGTACTAAAGTCGTATAGATGTAAAATGAGAGCAGAAACAGGGTTAACTGAAAATCTTTCTCGGTAACTGGAAAATGTTGCGAAGTAAAATGCCCGTAAGAGAGAGAGACCTAGGGAAACAAATGGTTAGAAGAAACTTTTCCTGAAACATCGGGACAAAGTTTCAGTAGACTTTCAGCTGTGTAGACGCAGTAGTATAATAATAGCTAACGATTAAAGGTAAAGTTTTTGTGTCCGCGTTTTTAGTCTCACATATATATATATATATAAATTTCTATAGGGATTGCGGCTAACTGCAAACCAAAAGTTAAAGGAAAGTCTAAAAGGAGATAAAAGCGGAAGAAAAAGAAAGTTTTAATAAACCAAGAACAAGAATTGGTAAATCTTTATTGTGAACCGAGGTAAATTTTTGTATATAAGCCCTAATCTATAGCAGAAAGCATATTTTTTTTATGGGTTAGGTGTGAAAGTTATAGCAGTAGCTGGTGGCTGTTTAGGCTAAGCCAAAAACCGGAAAAGAGGAAAAGCTGTAAAACGTTCCTAATCAGCAAAATTCGAATCATCTTTCAAAAAAGGAAAACTAGTAAATAGTGCCAAAAATAAGAGTAATTTCATTCTACGGAACGTAATTTCATTCGAACCGTTAGAGGCTCTGCTACAACCAGCTAAGAACGGTTCAGTACCTTGCGGTCAGGAGAAGAAGAAAAGAAATCAGTTAATAGTGTCTATAAAACAGTTGCAAATCCTGTAATTTAAAAAAAAAAGAATTTCAATAATCCTAGAGTAAATAAAAAAAAAAAAATCTTTTTTTATGGCACATATAAATTAAAAGTGCACAATAGTACTTTAAGTGAACGAAATTTAAAAAAACTATAGAACAGTGATTTTTTTAAAAAGTTTTGTACTAAGGTAGTAGATACTGATTGGGTACCATCGGTGGAGCAATTGGATGCTGTGGCCACAACAACACGTTGCTGCTTAAATTCGGTGAGTGATTATTGATACCTTTCATTTTTTTTTTGCTTGTAAAAATCATCTGTCTATACTTAAATTTCGGGGTAAGGGTTTTAAAGGGGAAGTTTTGAAAACATATAAAGTATAAGTAATAGTAAATAAAAAGGGGGTGGTAATCCCCAACTTAGAGTGTATAAGTAAAGAATTATATAGAAATAGAAGAAGATTTTTTTTCCTTTTTTATGATTAACGAAGAATTTATTAACTTAAAGATAATACACACATTATGTAAAAAGAAAATTGAATAGTAAAGAAACATGAATGGATTGAAATTAAAAATTTTAATTAACAAATCTAAAGACATAACATGAGTTGTTAATAAAGAAAGACGAAGGATGAGGAGGGAAGAATGGTAGGATGAAGTGAAGGGAAGGAAGATGCCATATTTAAGGGACTATCCAGTAGAGTGTCCCGTCAAATTTTTTTGTGGCGTATCCTTACGTAAGACCCCTCAAAAGTTGCGTATTCAATAGCACATCACAGGAAAAATACTAAAAAAAATATTCTAGGGTACTTTTGGGCCTCTACCAACCGTTGAAATTTTGAAAAATAAGCGACTTTTCAAATTTTTTTTTTTATCTGCCCTATTTTTCCAATCAAGTTTATCTTGCTTTTTGATGCTAATTAAATGTTAATTTTTACCATTTTTACCACTTTAATGTGTAATTTAAGTTCTCACACAGATACAAAAAAAAAAACCTTTATCATAACTGCAAGCATAATGACGCGAATAATGCATTTTAAGTTAGTCTATTTGTTTCATTAATCTCAGCCGCATTCAATACATACCTAACTAATTTACCGCAACTTAAATTATAGAAATCGACTAGCTCAAGATTCCTTTTTGTATTTAAAAAAAATATAACGGGTCTATCTAGTTCCCTTCACTATTCCATCCCTAGCACAAATTAGGTTGCAACGTCACAACGTGTTCTAAATGTAGCACGTGTTCGATACGGTATAGTATATCAAATAATAACTCTTCTATGTTCTATGTGTTAGTTTATGAACTTTGTAAACATCTTAGAGGAATAAAGAACAAGAGGCTTTGTCAATGTCAAGAGACAGTCTTTCAAACCAATACGATGGTGTCTTAGTCCACAGTATATATTTTGATGGGCGAAAAGATAAAACCCTTGTTTTCGAAACAAAAGATGGACGCTATTGCCGGAAGGTGGTTCTTGAAGAACATATTTCAATTCTTGCTGAACCAGAATCACTGTTCTTGGGCCACATAACTTCGAAAAGTGGGCCAGGAAAAGAAATAAGTAGCTCAATTTAAGACTTTTTAAAAAAACAAAGGATTCGATTTGAACTATTGTCTGCATTGGATGTGACGGCACTGCAAAAAATACTGGTTGGAAAGGAGGTATTATATCTTATATGGAAAAGGAGCTTGGTCGACCTTTACAGTGGACAATATGTTTACTCCACGCAAATGAATTGCCACTAAGACACCTTTTCACCAAATGGATGGATCGAGACCTCGCGAGTATTCTGGCCCAATCGGTAAGGCACTAGCTGATTGTGAAAATACCACTGTGGCACAATTTTTACCTGTAATTGGAAACGTACCTGATATCGAGCAAAGAATCGTAGATCAGTTGAGTACCGAACAGAAATGTCTCTTTGAAATGTGTCAAGCGATCAAATCAGTTTACTGTGCTCCCGTATTAGTAAATCGACAGCCTGGGAAAATGGCACACTCACGATGGGTCACCACTGCGAACAGAATATTAAGACTGTATGTAGGATCCAGTAATCCATCTGAAAATTTAAAAATTTTTGTAGACCACATAGTCAAAGTAAACGCACCAGTATGGTTTTCAATTAAAAACAAACCGTTGTTGATAGATGGAGCAAATCACGTCTTTGAATTGATTTTACTTTCAAGATGGTTGCCACAGAATTTAAAATCAATTATCGATGCTGTAATGTGTAATTCAAAGAAACGCCTTTTTTGCACACCCCGAGAACATTTTGGTGGCAATGCTTTTCGATAAAAGGAATTATGTCAAAGAGCTTGCTTTTAAACGGATTTTTAAAGCAAGGCAAGAGACCAAAACAAACCGAATCTTTAAACCGCCAAAAATAAAATTAAATGCTACGGATTATATAGACATAATTTATTGGAATGAATGTCATATAACTTCTCCACCTGTCTTGCAAGAATTTTCTGACGAAGAACTTTCATTGCTGTTAGGTAAAAACGAACTGAAAATTTGGGATTTTCCATGTTACACACAAAGTGTTGCAAGATGCATTAAATCTGTGACTGAAGCTAGCCAGTGCGTCATCGGGACAAAACCAAGGGATATAAAGGGAAATAAAATGCCTTTTTTCAACTTCAAAGGCCAATTTCAAATGTAAATAGTCAATGAATAAATAAATAATAAAAAGCCAATTTAAAATATGAAAGTATATCTGATTTTAAGCGTTTCGTGCTTCCGTTAACATTTTTATTTTGTTCGAGAACCCTTTTAATTTATTTTAAAAATTTTAAATAACAAATACCTTTAATTAAACTAAAAGGATTGGATTAATAAAAAATGTATGAAAATATTTAAGAATTAATTTTTTTTACATTTAAAACCGTTGGTAGAGGCCCAAAAGTTATATCGAAATAAAAAAGGAAGTATATATTCTTAATCTACTCGTCAAAACGCAACTTTTGATACCTATTACGATACAAAACTCGAACATTTTTTTTCCCCCATACATGAACGGGACACTCTACTATCCAGTCGAGTAAGATAGTCAGGAAGGGAGGGTGTAGACAAAAATTTCTCGATGGCTAAAACATCTTAATAGTCAAAGTCTGGCAAGTTATAATTTTGTAAACGGATTACAGGATAAAGAACCACCCCACCGGCGAGCTAAATAAAAGGGGCACATGCATGCCAGCAAAGATCCTGAATTCAACAACGTCCGTTACAAAATTATTACGAATCTTTATCTTAACTCTCATGTCTTCTCGCATGATATATTTGCCTTAACTGAAACCTGGCTCAATCCAAGTCATTTGGACACTGAGCTTTTTAGCAACGAGTTCTCAGTATATCGTAAAGACCGTCACTACGATAAGCCTGAAGATGTGGGAGGTGGTGCATTAATTTCTGTAAGAAATACTTACATGTCTTCTCAAATCACTTTTCCTTTTCCATTTACATTTGATGTCTTATGTGTCAAAGTATCCGTACAGTTAAATAGTATATATGTCGTAAACGTCTATATTCCTCCAAAGAGTCCTGTCTCAGCTTATACTGAGCTCTCTTTAGTTTTAGATTATGCAATGGAATTGTCTTGTCTTAAAAGCTATATTTTATTATTGGGCGATTTTAATTTGCCAGAAGTGAATTGGGTCCCTTCTAAAGACGGATCCTTTCAAGTAGCATCACTGACTTCGTCTCAGCAAGAGCTTCGTTTACTTGACAATATCATTTCCTCAGACTTACAGCAAATAAGCTGTATTAGAAACTTTATGAATCGCATGCTCGATTTAGTTTTTTCATCTGACGCAGTTAGTACTGTTGTTCTTAAATCTAAGTATGGCATTACTAACTTAGATGATCTTCACCCACCTTTAGATATTTTTCTGGATTTAAGTTCTGATTTATATGTTCATAGTAACTCATTTGACTGTTCATACACTTTTGACTTTCGGAGAGCGAATTTCGATTTGCTTTCCGAAGAACTCACCAGAGTCGGTATAGATAATGTATCAGCTTCTGACAATATCGACGATGCAGTCAAATGCTTTTACTTGATCTTGGAAGATTGTATGAACAAAATTATTCCCCGAAAAATCCTTAAGAATTCCTGCTTTAATCAGCCTTGGTATACCAAAGAACTAAAGATTCTGCGTAATAAGAGAAATAAGGCCTGGAAAGCCTACATTAAAACTCATTCTACAAATGACTATAGTGTTTATATTAGTTTTTTTGAAAACTTTAACACGCTCTCCAAAACTCTTTACTCCAACTACCTAAGACAGATGTCTTTCTCTTTAAGGGATGACCCAAAAAGTTTTTGGCGATTTGTTAATACAAAGAAAAAATCTTATGGCTACCCAGTTAACTTTATTTCTGGTGATACTCCTCTAGAGAATACTAACGATATTTGTAATGCCTTCGCTAATCATTTTCGAAGCTCTTTCTGCGATACCCCCATAGTAATAGATGAAAACTACTTTACGTTACTGCTACTCAAGTTAATTTTAATAATATCCCTGTTCATAGTGACAACATTTTAAAATATTTATCACTTCTGCAAGATGACTTTTCGTCCGGTCCGGATGGAATCCCCCCAGTTCTGTTAAAGAAATGCCGTTCCGTAATAATGTTCCCACTTCAATATCTCTTTCAGCTTTCAATCAAAACAGGTGTTTTTCCTAGTCTTTGGAAAAAGTCCTTTATCACTCCGGTTTTTAAAAAGGGTGATAAGATAGAAATAAAAAACTACAGGCCTATATCCAAGCTATCTTGCATCCCCAAACTCTTTGAACAGGTTGTTTGTGACAGCCTCTCATTTTTTACAAAAAATATTATTTGCAGACAGCAGCATGGCTTTATGCAGAAAAGATCAACGGTAACAAACCTTCTTTCTTTTCTTCGCATATGTTCTAATGCCCTTGAAAATGGGTATGAGCTCGACTGTATTTACACTGATTTTTCCAAAGCATTCGATCAACTTTCTCATGATGTAATATTATATAAGCTCAAAGCTTTTGGATTTCCAAAAATATTTATTGCATGGATTTGCTCTTATCTCGAAAATAGAACGTACCAAGTAAAATTTCGTAACAGCTTTTCCAGTCCCTTCAATGCTCTGTCGGGTGTACCCCAAGGCAGTCACCTTGGGCCTTTGCTTTTCATTATCGCAATCAATGACGTTGTTTCATGCATTTCGTATAGTGAAATTCTGATTTTCGCAGATGATATGAAAATTTTTAAATCCATTCAAAATACTACTGATCGCGTACTTCTTCAAAAAGATATCGATAGCTTTGGAACATGGTGTGAAAAGAATGGTCTTAGTCTTAACCCTTCGAAGTGCCAAACAATGACATTCTCGAAAAAACGTGAACCTAGCAATGCTATATACTTAATGTCTGGTCATTCATTATGTAGTGTCTCAAGTTTTCGTGACCTAGGTGTTTACTTCAATATTAACCTTGAATTTAATGAGCATATAAGCTCAATAGTAAGGAAAGCAAATTCTATGCTAGGTTTCATAAAAAGGTGGTCAAAAGAATTTGATGATCCTTATGTAACATTATCTTTGTATAACTGTTATGTTCGTCCTCATCTCGAGTACGCCTCACAAGTTTGGTCTCCCCTATATGAAATTCATAAACATCGTATCGAGGCTGTGCAACATAAATTTATACGTTTTGCTTTGAAGGGTCTTCCTTGGGAAGATCCATTCAATCTACCTCCTTATGAACATCGAATCAAACTTTTGCAATTGCAAACCCTTAGTCAAAGACGTATCAACAACGACCTAGTATTTTTCCATCAGCTTTTGACTGGCTTTATAGATGCTCCTTACTTGCTCTCGTCCATAGGTTTTAACTACCGCGGAGGATCTCACCACTTGCGTAATTTGGAGTTGATTCATTGCCCCCATCATAGAACCAATTACGGCATGAATGAGCCGCTATCACGCATGAGTAGATTATATAATTCTAACTCCCTACTTTTAGATTTCAACATTAATAAATCTAGTTTAAAACAAAAATTTAAAACCAGTGCTCCACATGCATGATTTTTGTTCAATGTTTCTTAGTTTATTGTTTTTCAAAATATTTGTAGTTTATACTTTGTTTTATTTTTAGTAGTTTTGTTTAATTAATTATTATTGTTTTTCATGTTAGGTGTTCTATATTGTATGTCACTATTTGTATTTATTTTTTTTTCTCATATTTATATTTTCTATACGTTCGTTTTGTGCTGGTGTTGCTGTTTTCTAACCTCTAACACTTGCATTTATGATGAAGAGCGTAGATAAGTACGTACAAATGAGCTTGCTCTAAGCTTCGTGCGACTTAGTCTCTGAGATGCAAAAAAAAAAATGGAAACTGGTACAGGTTCCGGCATTTTCAGCGACTGTCCCAGAACGAATTTCTCAGTAAGTCTGGGCAGTCACTCGTCCATTTTCCAAACTGAAGTCTTTGCCATTAACGAATGTTCGAGAATAATATGTTCATCGAACACGAAAAAAAAAACAATATTAATTTTTTCAGACAGCCAAGCTGCACTAAAGGCGTTAAGCTCACCTGTCATACGATCCAAACTAGTCCAAGAGACAGTCATGTCGCTCTCTGAACTAGCAAGGAAAAACACTGTAATCCTCCATTGGATCCCAGCACACAAATTCTATGATGGTAACGAGAAGGCAGACATCTTAGCTAAAGACGGCGCATCTAAACCATTCGTCGGTCCTGAACCTTTCTGCGGTGTAAATAAAAGCACCTTCAAACATACTGCCAATAACATCTTACTGGAGCAATCTAATAAAGCTTGGAGTAACTCATCTGGTCAAATCTGTTCAAAAACCTTTTTGCCAGAATATACTGAAAAACATCAAAATTCCCACTGAACCTAGTTTAGTTTAGTTTTAGTTTATTTATTGACTGCTTAACAACTATAAGATACAATATCTTTTAAGGCAGTTATAAGCTAATTTTACAGAAAGAGCTAAATAGAGAAAAAAATCAAAAAATTTATCAAAAATTTGAAATTATGAGCAAAAATTTAAAATTTAAAATTTCAATTACAATTTGCGAGATCATTTATATATTTATTCTAAAGTGTTTTATTAAGACCTTTTTAGTTCTTGTTGCATTTTGGGCTTCTTTAACATGACACGGTAATGAATTCCAAAGACGCACGGAATTAACAAAAAATTGACGCTCAGATGTTAAACACGAATGCTGAGGATGAATTAGCTGACGAGATCTTACCGAAGACGCGATAGTAATTTTGTTAAAACAATATTGTGGTTGGCGTGTAATCAGTATGTCAGAGAGCAAAATTAAACTTCGAAGCTCAACGTAGCTATCAAAGGGCATCCCCAACAACACTTTAGGCAAATTAGATAATCTATCGTATCTTCGAAGACCTAAGACGAAACGCACGGTACTGTTATAGGCGACGTTGAGTTTTCGCTTGCTTGCATAGTTGCAATTACAGTAAATTTCACAGCCATATATCAATATCGGAATTACTAAAGTCTTTGCAATAAGTAAACGTGTTTTAAAAGGTGTAATCAAGTACAGAAATTTTGGATGAATATCATCCAAACCAACAGCACTTGACTTTATAGAAAGCAAACCCTCAACTACGTCAGCACTATCCACGGCACGGAAACCAAAACCTGAATGATCTGACTGGCCGGTGAATAATGATACGTTTCCTGCGTTAGGCAATTGAACCAGTGTTGATTGCGCGGCAACAAAAGTTTTGTTGAGGATATTAACATCAACATCCATTAAAAGCCCATTTCTTGACTTGCCAATTCCCGTTTTGCGTAGGTTTTCCCACAGTTGTTTTCCTTTTAACGAGGTACTAAGCTGGTGAGAGAGGATTTTCGATTTTTCCAATCGTATTTCAGCAACAACTTTGATGCGGAGTGAACAGAAAGTACGCCTCAGCTCTGTCAATCGGTAACGCTTCCACGTGGTATAAGCTTCATTTCGTTGTTGCATCAGGAATCGTATATTAGGAGTAAACCATGGTTTATGGTTAGACTTTAGAACTTTGGTCTTTACAGGAACGTAAGTGTCAAAAAGAATTTTAATATTTGGAGTTAAGAATTCTAGCTGCTCATTCGATGACTGCATATAAAAAATATTATCCCAGTTAGTTACTCTTGCTTGTTCTTCTTAACGTTGAAAATTGATGTGATTAAAATCTCGATACGAAATTTGCTTACTCGAGTAATCAAAACTAAATACCAGAGTTGGAAAGATCAAATCATGCTTGGAAAAAGCATGGGCAGAGAGCTGATCATATAAGGCTACATCCTTCATACTTACTTACTTACTTACTTAGGTGGGCATTACAGTTCGGGGTGAACCTGGGCCTCAACCAACATCCTTCTATAACGATTTCGATCTCGGGCGAGCTCTCTCCAGTTTCGCACTCCAAGTCGGTTGAGGTCTTCATCCACTTGATTGCGCCACCTAAGACGAGGTCTTCCCCTTCCGCGATTTCCCTGCAATGTGCTTTCGAACACCCGACGAGCCGGAGCGTTTTGGGTCCATCCGCTCTACATGGCCCAACCATCGTAGCCTCGCGATGCGTACTCTTCTGGCTATGCCCATGTCGCGGTACAGCTCATACAGCTCGTTGTTGTATCTTCTTCTCCACACATTGTCTTCGCATACGGGACCAAAGATCATTCGGAGAAATCATCCTTCATACTACTTACTAGAAATAGGTCCAAGAGAGTTGCATCTCCTCCAAAGAAATGAGTTGGAGTACTTATATTTACAGGTCGGAGATTAAACGTAAGCATATTATGCGTAAGATTATTGGTCTTCAAAAGGTTGCTATTGAAGTCTCCACATAAAACAATATTAGGTGAGCTAAGCGAAATTTCTTCCAAAAGAGTGAAAAGGGGTGACAAGTCTATGTTCTTCTAAGGCCTATAGATTGCACCTAAAAGAAGATTGCCCTCATTGCCTAAAATTTCAATGAAAATGTATTCGATACTACTACCCGAATCAGAAATTAGCTCAATAGGAAAACCCTAAAAATTTGCACAGGACTACTAACCGGTCACTGTTCTTTAAAGAAACATCTTCACCAAATGAGGCTGGTAGCGGACCCTATCTGTAGACTATGCCTCGAAAATGAAGAAACATCTCTGCACATCATTACAGAATGTCCAGCACTTTTCCGCCTTAGAAAGCAAATACTTGATTATGAGATTATCCCCCTAGATAAACTCAAACTCATTCACCCACAGAAGATTGCTAATTTCTGGTTCAATTCAGGAGCAGAGGGACTGTCCTGAAACCTCACATGGGCTGGCACAATAGGTTTCAATCAGACACCGCAGTGCCCGGAGCTGAGCAAGCTCTACCCGTCAATCTAAATCTAAATCTAAATCTAGGGTCAGTAAGTTAGTTAAGATATTATATAAGCTAGTTTTATACATTTTTGTTAGCATGTAAGTAGTTATAAGTGAAAATAAATAAAAATTAATTAAAAAAAAAAACTACATTTTCAAGAAAGTTGTGTCAAAATTTTAAGTCATTCCGAGTTGAATTCCATGCACGGCGAGCGAATAGAGGGGGGCCGGCCGGCCGATCTTGATTGGTTCAAGGTAGCTCGAGGTCTTCTTTTGTGTTCAGGGAAGGGGAGCTCACTCTAATGACGCTTCTAACGGAATATTTTTGAGGGGAACCATTCAGTGTGCTGTTTTTCGCGTTTATATTTAAACGTGTTTATCTCGAAACTAGTATTTTTAAAGTCGGTGTGCAAAATATCTCAGCGACTGTTGCACCGATCCTTCTGAAATTTCGCACACTTCCTTAATATATATTTTTAGAGGTAATAACTCGATGATTTTAAAAAATTTTAATTTTTCCGGAATTGACAGCTATAAGATGACGGAATTTTAGGCAAAAAACGACTTTTCACTTCAAATTGTTACCAAAATTTCAAAATTGCAAAAAAAACCTCGTGTTATTACCTGGAAAAAGTTGTATTTTAACGAAATCTTTTTAGAATTTTGATTTTAGATGATCCTGTCAAAAGTTATCTTGCACACCGCAAAGGATCGAAAAAAGGAGGCGTCTCGGAAAATGTACTATCATCGGCTTGTTTTTCAATATTTTTGTATGAAAAAATTATAGAAGATACTTGAGACCATACTTTATAATGTAGCAAATCAATAAATTAATTACTTTATCAGTTTTTCATAAAAAAATTCGTAAAAAAATCCTGAAATATAGTACGGTAAACATGTTTTTGGAATCGGTCCAGGATTTTCCAAGTTCCCGCTTCCGTACCGTTTTTGTAGGAGTATGGTGATGATTGAAGAAATACAGCCCTTAGCCATTTCTCAGATCATTTTTGTTCCAAAATTCTTTCTTTGGGTGTAGCACCCCCACGATTTTCCCGAGTCAGTAAATCGAGGAAGAAAAACAACAAAGGCTTGTCCAACTACTTAGACACCGTCTAGCTGGACAGTTGTCTAAGGATGTTCTAAGCAAATTTTATACATACGACTGATAATATTACAAAATTCTTTGACCACGAATTTATACTGAAAAAATTCCAGTCGAAATAATCAATGAATGACAGCAGTCATACAACATTTCTGTGAAACAATATTTTTAAAATAAATTTTAAAATCATACATTGTGTGTAATGAATTATCTGTGAAATAGGCCCCTGATCAGCAATGTATTTAAACAAAAATAAGCACTTAAACAATTTTGATTTGACACAACAAACTAGAAAAAATTCATTCGTATTTTTTCTGTAATGGTTGACACACCTCCTGACTCATCGCATCAAGATCGATTTGCTATCAACATTCGATACTTAGTCCAAACCGACGAGAAACCTGTCCCTGTTGAACGCCTTTTGGAAATGGATGTCGTTCTAACAAAATAGACTGGAGAAGAGTTGGCCCAAAAAATCATATCCACACTTCAATCAATAGGTATTTCTGTGAAGAACATTGTATTCCAATCCTATGACTTTACCAAAAATATGTCCGGGAAGTATAATGGTACCCAGAGAAAATTGTCAGGAAAATGTGGCAAGAGAATCCCTTACATGTCAAGCGCATCATATAAATATTTTCGTTGAAACAGCATGCAATTTAAGCGTGCTGTGTGCTGATCAAAGAGCTTTTTAATACTTTGGAAGCATTGTTTGTTTTTTTTCTATGGTAGTACAAAACGTTTTCAATGTATGCAAGAAAAATTCAAAAGCATTGAAAACTCCTTGCAATTGAAAAATTTTTTAAAAGCTCGATGGACTGCTAGAGCTGAAACAGTAAAGGCTGTGTGGATATCTTCTGAAGGCATTGTAAATTGTTTAGAAGGAATAAAAAGTGGTGCCAGTTCTTTCGATAACAATAATGGTACCTCTGCTTCTGGGCTTTGATAAAAATCTTAGATTTTGATTTTATTAGCTCGTTACATTTTTGAAAAAATGTCATGTTTAAAGTTAAAAATTTGACCGAAAATCTAAAGGCGGAAAACATTTTTGATGCTTAATAGTTACTAACTCGAAGCACATTGGAATTATTTCATGAAATTCATTCAATTAAATGCTTTAATAAAAAGTTCTTCTTCATATGCTGAAAAACTAGAGATAAGTCCCGAAAAAGATTTTCTGAAACATCATAGAACGCGTCGGTTACCAAAGCGAATTGATGAAAACTCTGAAAGTGTTTTTGTATTTGATCTAGAAACTTTTTTTTTACTAATAATAAAAAATTTTAAAGACTGAAATCAAAGAATGTGTGCTCTTTCTCATACCAAATACTATATTATAATATTATTTGCAAAAAATACTTTTAATTTGTTTGTTTTGTTGTTATATCGTTATATTGCTATTATAAATTGATTTTTTTTTTCAATAAATGAATTTCTGTGAAATGAACACTTTTTTGTTTTTAATTACATTTAGTTTTTTTTATTTGCTAGCTAATCCGCTCTGCGTTGCTCGGGTCTGTAGTTTTAAGGTTCACTTTCTCGTTCTTCCGCTTCCGTGGGAGTATGGGGATGAAATATTTTTTTTTTACTGTGGGATTATGTGACATCTCAACGGCGAAAGAGTTTTTGAAATCTGTCCAGTAGTTTCTAGGTTTCCGTTCCCAACCCCGTTCCTGTGGGAATATGAAGATCATACCTTAACAGGAACCATCTCTGGACTAAACTATGTCTACCCTGAAAATTTCATAAAAATCCGTTGGGTGGTTTAGGAGTCTATACCGGACATACAACCATACATATTGTATACATCCTATTTTATATATATAGATTTGTTTTTTGATGCAGTCGGCAACCTCTTAAGTCGGCATTTCATAAAAATTCACCCCACCCCATGGCTTCGACTCTCGCTACGCCCCTGATCACTCTATCTATAAAAAAAAAATCAAAATTCAATGCGTAGTTTTAACGTTCTAAGCAAACAGACAACGAAAGCTTCTTTTTTTATGCAATGTAAGGACAAGGATAAGGAAGGATAAGGTATGAAAATAATATTTACAATTTTTAATAACTAATTACATAATTTTTTTATACGATATATCAACCGTATACAGCAGGTAGACTGCCTTAAGCGATGCAGTTAAACGCTGCGCAGGTACATTTGATTCAGCATTAGAAGAGCGGTAGCGGAGCAAATAAACGGGAAAAGAAATGTTTCTGAAATTTCTCTTGAACAACATTAAAACTCAATGAAGAGAGCTTTCAGTGGAAGATGAAATGAAATTTGAAGTTGAGTACAGCTATTAGTAATATCTTCCTTTTTGTCAAACAAAACAATGTCACCTCTACAGCCCAGCATGCATACATGCAGGGCAAATCTGTTGAGACTGCATTTCCCAAAGTAGTCAGAAACATTGATCAATCAATCCAATTCAAAGAATACACGTTGGCTGCTTTCCTCGATAAACAATGGGCCTTTAAGATTGTTAAATATAGTGCCATTCCTCTGGCACTAAGCTTCACTTATTAGGTACGTACCAACGGGCAACGAAGACAAAATGGATCGATTCCATGCTCCAAACAAGTATAGTAAAAGCAGAAATAGGTGCAAGCACCCTAATAGCCAAACAAAAAACAAACATCCAAAGGCTTGCATGTATTTTGCAATCACAATAACCTAGTCACCAACTCATTCCAACGCTATTTATCACTTCCTACCACTTCTACTCATGCCGGAAAGCACAATGGATCTTAGAGATTCAAGCGAGGTGTTGCCACTTCCTAGATTGTCTTTGAATTTATCTGAGGCATATTCCAACATCTGACTGCATTTCAACTTTTTTTTTGCGAATCAAAAGCATCCCAAAAAATTTCACTTCCACCTTCAGAGTGCCCCAGGGCCGTAGCTAGAGTTGATTTTAAGGTAGGGCATCAGTGATAACAGGTAGCGCGGAAGTAAAATTTTTATTTGATGTACAATTTGGTCAGATTTGGTAAAGGTGGTACTCATAATTAGAGTAACAGAGACGTTTATGTACCAAGGAGTATGTAATCTAGACGATTTGATTTCTTGGTTTGCCTCTTTTGGGTAACAGTCGTATATTCGGAATCACCCCCCTTCTTAGACTTTGTTTAATTCATTCATCTGATCTAAGCTTCCTTATTTCATTTTGGATGAATTAAATGATTGTTATGACGTCTTTTAATCCTGCGCTTCGGAATTGTAAAGCTGCGTCTGGAGGCTTAGCATGGATAGTATTTTTTTGGCTTCCGTCAAGGCCATTCGGAATTCCATATTCAGCATGACTTCCTTAATGCCCACTATCTTGGCGACGGCTTAGTCATTTCTTATTTCATCCAAAGTCGTCAAAATCAATGAGTAACTATCGTTTACAACTTTTGTTACGGCCAAGTGTCCTGGCCAACGCTGTTCTAGGAGTCGGACAATCCTTTTTCCTCCACACAAAGCAGCTATTTTTCCATGCCGAAAAAAATTCATGTTACGTAATGCATTGTAAGCAAGTAGGCATAAGGGATTTTTCGGCCCAATTTATTTTCGATTCTGGTCACAACTCCAAAAACTTTGCCACTCATTACACTTGCGCCATCTGGCTTAGCATCCAAGAGGGGTCAATGTTATTTTCCGCAAATATACATATGTAACGTTAATTCCGTTAAAGTGGCTGCATCAAGATTTTCAGTTGTGGTACCTAACTGTTAGCAAGAGCAACGACCAAAGTCTTATAAAAATTGCATCTTTAACGTAGCGTATTGCTATTGCAGTGTTTTTGCGGTTATTTCTATCTCTCGTACCATTTTCCATTATAGTAAAACAGTATACGTCCGATTAATTAATATCTTGCATTTTTTGGTATATGAGTAAGAGACTTTTAAATTTAAATCTTTCATGCAGGTGTATTCAAACAAGTTCTGAAGCAATCCTTTAATTACTCTAATACAATATTTCCACGCAAAGCTGGTTCGTTGACTATTAGAAATTGTATAGCCTCAATAATCGACCAAACGTAGTACCTATGTATGTCTAAAACTTTTTGATTTGTCAACGTTTCAACTTCAAAAACCTGTAGAGACAATATTTAATTTGTCATGCCACATTGTGTTTTTGAAAACCTGTTTTTGAATCAGTGGTATTTTCCATTTTTTGAATCCTGTAGTAGTGTATACGAAGTCTGGTTGCTTCCATGAGGCAAAAATTGTTGACAAGTGTAGCAAAAAGCAGCATCTTTAGACAGAATAAAAGTCCAGCCATTTATATCGCTTATTGAATCAGGCCACCAAAAATGCCCTGTTGGGATTGTTGACTTTTTAAGGTATGGCATCGGAGGTTTCAATGTAGGGCATTGCCCCCTAATAACATGTCTCAAAAACCAAAGCTGTACATATGCTAACCAAAGACCAGGATAAAATTTTCCAACCACGACAAAGATGTTTTTAGATGTCAAAAAAAAAATTCCCAAATGAATAGATCACGACATAATTTTAATTAAACATCGCCGATTATCTATTCAATCGAAGATAATCGTATATTTAAATATCGCGTCTATTGGATTTCATAAATCTTTAAGTCAAACGACAGTGCTACTCTTTTTCTACCAGACAACATTAAGCGACTTTCCATCAACGGCTAGCTGCCTCTTCAAGACCGGTATCCGGTAACTATAAATTAAGAAAGAGACAATATCGTTGAACCCCTGACTTCACCGACCCACCTGCTGTTTTCCATACAAGCACCTGAGTTAATGATGAGAAAATTGATTTAATTTGTTGTGACTAGTCTTCGTCCGGATGCAAGAAGCAAAACGACGACAGAAGCGCAAAATAATTTATCACCTGCGGTTTTACAATGAAAGACACAAAACCTTGTTGCAATGAGACTTTGAGACTGAAACCTACCCACCGAAACAGTGGAAATGTTTGTTTTAATGAGTCTATTCAGCCAATCATTTAGACTGCACTTCAACAACCATTGTAGCCGTTCTCTGCTTACCTTCAATCTGAAAGAGGCTGGGGCTAGTCGATCAATTTCCGTTGCGCGAATATTTCCTGGTCCATGTGATGGGACAAAGTGAAAGTGTCACTACCAATTCTCTGTACTTTGAATAATATCACGACATTGGGTGTGCCTGAATGAAAATATTTTGCAGTTGAGTTTTGAAACCTCTAAGGCAGTGATGGCGAACCAACGGCACGCGTGCCATTGGTGGCATGTGGCAAAATATTAAGGGCACGTCAATTGATAAAATCAGATTGCGCCTTCAAGGGACAGAATCTGCAATGTCCACATCGAGCTTAGTTTTCTTCTTTTTGGCCTATGATTTGCTAAACATGTTCATGGACATTGCTACTTTTTGCACCTTTTGGCTCGATCCCTCCTTTTGGTTAGCTGGTTAAGTCGCGGTCACGTTCTTGAAAAATTTGTTAATTGTTTGGAAGAAATAAGATTATTTTTACAAAATGAATTAAAAATCGACCACTATTCCCAATTGAATGATGTAACATGGCTTTCGAAACTGATGTTTTTTTACTGATATTTGCCAACATTTTAACGATTTGACTGTAAAGCTTCAAGGGGCAAACAAAACTGTAATTGTCAGGATAGATCCCATTCGCACTTTTGAGGGTTTTTTTTTTTTTTTAATTTGATAGGGTGAAGGTGAAAATTACCTTTACAAGCACGTCGACCTGACAGATCTTTTGTGCTGTTCCCTTAGGTTTAAAAACACGTAGCGTGTAGGTTAGTTCATTCGAAGCTGAGGTCATGTAAGAACCTAAGAATTTTCGAGAAAGAGGTGTTTCTGATATCAAGGGGACTGGGGATTCCTTTATTGAATATTTTAAGCCTGGATCTAGCTAAGGCAGGGCATTCGAATAAAATGTGTTCAGCTGTTTCCATGTCTTCAAGACAGAGACGACAAGTGTCATCTTGGCTGATGCCCATGTTTTTAAGATGATACTTGAGAGAGCAGTGTCCAGTGAAGAAGTCCGTAAGTAACTTTGCGTCACGTTTGCTCATGTCAAGAATTTCTTTCATAAGTTTGTGGGATAATTCATTGAAAAGTTTTGACTGACGATGGCCATTTGAGTTGTTCCAGGTGCTGATCATGTTCTGTCGTTCCCAGGTAGTTAATTCGCTTTTAAGGCTACTGATTGAGAGACCAAAGTAGGGTTCAGGGCCTTTGAATTGGGACTAAGAGCCAAGTCTAGCAAGGCGGTCAGCCTCTTCGTTACCCGGTACGCCTTCATGACCAGGCACCCATGAAAGAGTTATTTTATTGTGAGTAGCTAATTGAAATATACATGTCAGGCAGTTCCAAACTAGTTTGGATTCGATTTTTGTCGAGGACAGAGCCTTTAGTGCTGCCTGACTGTCAGAGCAGATTAGGATGCTTGATCTTCGGAGGTTTCTTCTAATGCATTCCCTAATACAGAATTCTATAGCCATTACCTCTGCCTGAAAGGTAGTAGTTGTGCTACCAAGGGATATAGATGATTTAAAGTTGGGACCGTAAGTCCCTGCACCTACACCGTTGTTTGTTTTTGAACCGTCAGTATACCAGATGTATTGGAAGTTATTTGTAAGAATTACAGGGTTCTTCCATGCTGAGCGGTTTGGAAAGATTACTGCAAAGGGGTGGTGTAACAGTATGCGTTTAGGCATAAAGTCCGAGGAATGGGCTGCAGGCAATTCCAGTATTGGGAGCACCTGCAGAATACTCATATGTCCTTGTAAGTTTTCCTTTCTCGGGTAGTTAGTGAGATGAAGCTTTAGTCCGCTTAAAGCAGCAGTCTTCTTTACTCTTTGATGTAGCGGAGGAAAATTTTATAAACTTTCAAACGCTAAAGTTGGGCAGGTGCGCATTGCACCTGTGATACCTACACAGGTTAGTTTTTTGTTACTTTTGCAAAGATTTGCGGGCATAAACTTGTTCTGTTTTTTGCCACCAGATCAGCGAAGCATAGGTTATGATGGGTGTGATAATAGTGAGGTATGTCCAATAAATCATTTTTGGCCTAAGTCCCCACTTCTTACCAAAGAGTCTAGAACAGGCCCAGAAAGCATTTGTTGCTTTTGCTATGGTTTTGTCTAGATGTGGTTTCCAATTGAGTTTATTATCCAGGGTTACTCCTAGATATTTGACGTCTTTGGAAAAATTAATTTGAACACTATTTAGGGATAGTGTTTGGAGATCGATTTTACGTCTCCTGGTGAATGGAATGATGACTGTTTCGGTGGGGTTGACCTTAAGCCCTTCTTTATTGCACCAGTCATTAACTCTGTTCAGGCCACTTTGCATGCGGTTTGTGACCTGTGCTTCTTGATTGCCTTGAATAGAGATGACTAGGTCATCAGCGTAGCCTTGTGTTTCAAGGCTCAGCTTATTGAGGTCGTCCAAGAGCTGATCTTATACAATTGACCAGAGTAGGGGAGATAAAACACCCCCTTGGGGACAGCCTTTAACAGCATTAACTGTTATTGATGTTTGACCTAGTGTGGTGGAGATGATTCTGCCACTTAACATAGAGTCAATCCATTTAATGGTTGGTGTGTCAATTCCTTTGACAGTTGCAGAGGTTTGTACACTTGTCAGGGTTAGCTTCAAATCTTAAGTAAAGATATTTTTTTGAAACAAAAATCACAAAAAAATCGTCCTTAACTTAACTTAAACTTAAAATTCAACTTAAACTTAAACTTAAACTTAAACTTGAACTTCAATTTAAACTTAAACTTAAACTTAAACTTAAACTTAAGCTTAAACTTAAACTTAAACTTAAACTTAAACTTAAACTTAAACTTAAACTTAAACTTAAACTTAAACTTAAACTTAAACTTAAACTTAAACTTAAACTTAAACTTAAGCTTAAACTTAAACTTAAACTTAAACTTAAACTTAAACTTAAACTTAAACTTAAACTTAAACTTAAACTTAAACTTAAACTTAAACTTAAACTTAAACTTAAACTTAAACTTAAACTTAAACTTAAAATTAAACTTAAACTTAAACTTAAACTTAAACTTAAACTTAAACTTAAACTTAAACTTAAACTTAAACTTAAACTTAAACTTAAACTTAAACTTAAACTTAAACTTAAACTTAAACTTAAACTTAAACTTAAACTTAAACTTAAACTTAAACTTAAACTTAAACTTAAACTTAAACTTAAACTTAAACTTAAACTTAAACTTAAACTTAAACTTAAACTTAAACTTAAACTTAAACTTAAACTTAAACTTAAACTTAATCCTAAACCTAAACCTAAACTTAAACTTAAACTTAAATTTAAATTTAAATTTAAACTTAAACTTAAACTTAAACTTAAACTTAAACTTAAACTTAAACTTAAACTTAAACTTAAACTTAAACTTAAACTTAAACTTAAACTTAAACTTAAACTTAAACTTAAACTTAAACTTAAACTTAAACTTAAACTTAAACTTAAACTTAAACTTGAACTTGAACTTGAACTTAAACTTAAACTTAAACTTAAACTAAAACTTATACTTAAACTTAAACTTAAACTTAAACTTAAACTTAAACTTAAACTTAAACTTAAACTTAAACTTAAACTTAAACTAAAACTTAAACTTAAACTTAAACTTAAACTTAAACTTAAACTTAAACTTAAACTTAAACGTAAACGTAAACGTAAACGTAAACTTAAACTTAAACTTAAACTTAAACTTAAACTTAATCCTAAACCTAAACCTAAACTTAAACTTAAACTTAAATTTAAATTTAAATTTAAACTCAAACTTAAACTTAAACTTAAACTTAAACTTAAACTTAAACTTAAACTTAAACTTAAACTTAAACTTAAACTTAAACTTAAACTTAAACTTAAACTTAAACTTAAACTTGAACTTGAACTTGAACTTAAACTTAAACTTAAACTTAAACTTAAACTTAAACTTAAACTTAAACTTAAACAAACTTAAACTTAAACTTAAACTTAAACTTAAACTTAAACTTAAACTTAAACTTAAACTTAAACTTAAACTTAAACTTAAACTTAAACTTAAACTTAAACTTAAACTTAAACTTAAACTTAAACTTAAACTTAAACTTAAACTTAAACTTAAACTTAAACTTAAACTTAAACTTAAACTTAAACTTAAACTTAAACTTAAACTTAAACTTAAACTTAAACTTAAACTTAAACTTAAACTTAAACTTAAACTTAAACTTAAACTTAAACTTAAACTTAAACTTAAACTTAAACTTAAACTTAAACTTAAACTTAAACTTAAACTTAAACTTAAACTTAAACGTAAACGTAAACTTAAACTTAAACTTAAACTTAAACTTAAACTTAAACTTAAACTTAAACTTAAACTTAAACTTAAACTTAAACTTAAACTTAAACTTAAACTTAAACTTAAACTTAAACTTAAACTTAAACTTAAACTTAAACTTAAACTTAAACTTAAACTTAAGCTTAAGCTTAAACTTAAACTTAAACTTAAACTTAAACTTAAACTTAAACTTAAACTTAAACTTAAACTTAAACTTAAACTTAAACTTAAACTTAAACTTAAACTTAAACTTCAACTTCAACTTCAACTTCAACTTCAACTTCAACTTCAACTTCAACTTCAACTTCAACTTCAACTTCAACTTCAACTTCAACTTCAACTTCAACTTCAACTTCAACTTCAACTTCAACTTCAACTTCAACTTCAACTTAAACTTAAACTTAAACTTAAACTTAAACTTAAACTTAAACTTAAACTTAAACTTAAACTTAAACTTAAACTTAAACTTAAACTTAAACTTAAACTTAAACTTAAACTTAAACTTAAACTTAAACTTAAACTTAAACTTAAACTTAAACTTAAACTTAAACTTAAACTTAAACTTAAACTTAAACTTAAACTTAAACTTAAACTTAAACTTAAACTTAAACTTAAACTTAAACTTAAACTTAAACTTAAACTTAAACTTAAACTTAAACTTAAACTTAAACTTAAACTTAAACTTAAACTTAAACTTAAACTTAAACTTAAACTTAAACTTAAACTTAAACTTAAACTTAAACTTAAACTTAAACTTAAACTTAAACTTAAACTTAAACTTAAACTTAAACTTAAACTTAAACTTAAACTTAAACTTAAACTTAAACTTAAACTTAAACTTAAACTTAAACTTAAACTTAAACTTAAACTTAAACTTAAACTTAAACTTAAACTTAAACTTAAACTTAAACTTAAACTTAAACTTAAACTTAAACTTAAACTTAAACTTAAACTTAAACTTAAACTTAAACTTAAACTTAAACTTAAACTTAAACTTAAACTTAAACTTAAACTTAAACTTAAACTTAAACTTAAACTTAAACTTAAACTTAAACTTAAACTTAAACTTAAACTTAAACTTAAACTTAAACTTAAACTTAAACTTAAACTTAAACTTAAACTTAAACTTAAACTTAAACTTAAACTTAAACTTAAACTTAAACTTAAACTTAAACTTAAACTTAAACTTAAACTTAAACTTAAACTTAAACTTAAACTTAAACTTAAACTTAAACTTTAACTTTAACTTTAACTTTAACTTTAACTTTAACTTTAACTTTAACTTTAACTTTAACTTTAACTTTAACTTTAACTTTAACTTTAACTTTAACTTTAACTTTAACTTTAACTTTAACTTTAACTTTAACTTTAACTTTAACTTTAACTTTAACTTTAACTTTAACTTTAACTTTAACTTTAACTTTTACTTTTACTTTAACTTTAACTTTAACTTTAACTTTAACTTTAACTTTAACTTTAACTTTTACTTTAACTTTAACTTTAACTTTAACTTTAACTTTAACTTTAACTTTAACTTTAACTTTAACTTTAACTTTAACTTTAACTTTAACTTTAACTTTAACTTTAACTTTAACTTTAACTTTAACTTTAACTTTAACTTTAACTTTAACTTAAAATTAAACTTTAACTTTCACTTAAACTTAAACTTAAACTTAAACTTAAACTTAAACTTAAACTTTAACTTTAACTTTAACTTTAACTTAAACTTAAACTTAAACTTAAACTCAAACTTAAACTTAAACTTAAACTTAAACTTAAACTTAAACTTAAACTTAAACTTAAACTTAAACTTAAACTTAAACTTAAACTTAAACTTAAACTTAAACTTAAACTTAAACTTAAACTTAAACTTAAACTTAAACTTAAACTTAAACTTAAACTTAAACTTAAACTTAAACTTAAACCTTCGCCCAAGTTGTTTCGCATTTTGTTGGTAAATTTTTCGTTTGATTAGTTTATTTATTTTTCGATATTTCTCGTTTCGCTTTGCACTCGTTTCGTTTGAAGATCATTTGGCCTTTGATTACTTTATATTTGGCTCGTTTGGCTTTCTATTGTTTTGTTTTTCGATGAGTTCGCTTTTGTTTATATAGAATTGAATTGTACCGCTTATTTTTGTATTTTAACAGTCATCATTGAAAATTGATTAGAACCATCACAGATATATCATATTTTAGAAACATTTTCAGAACCAATTAGTTAGAAATAATATCAAATTTCGAAATATTTATTAAATTTCTGAAAAACCGCAAGACGCGATTTCACCAGCAATAATAATCTAATAATGAGCGAAGTAATTAAATGCCAAAACAATAGATTACCGTAGAGCTTAAATGCGAAAAAACAGTTATCGAGATAAATAAAGTCTAAATTATCTTTGGTAAGTTCAATGGAAATGCGAAAAAAATGGTAAGCAAGATAAGAAATACAAAGTAAGTGTGCAGCGAAATGATTGAAAATCTAAGTAACAGAAAAACAAAACAGGCAATAAAACAAAAAAATAGTAAAGCCTTGGCCAAACCAACGCGGTGAGATCGTACGATGCGATTGCGATAAGTCAAATCCCTATGCATTAAGTCAAACGTCCATAAACGTTTGACTTAATGCATAGGGATTTTACTTATCGCAATCGCATCGTACGATCTCACCGCGTTGGTTTGGCCAAGGCTTAAACAAAAATAATTGTGCCAAAAACGAAATAATGGGATGCGTAATAAAATGAGTGAATCAATGATATGACATCATTTGATAAGCTATTAACTTCTCCATAGTCGATTGTTTGGAAATTGAAGGTATGGAAATGGAGCTAAACGAATCCCGGTCCTCAAAAATTAGTCGCAACAAGGAAAGAGTTGATTTCCATAGATCTAGAAAGGCTCAGCTAATACAACGAAGAACGCCAATTCCTAATTAATTTAATCTTGGAACTCAATTCCTGACACATAACTATAGCTGTTTGAAAAGCTGGCATTTGCTATTTTGACAATATTTTCGTCCACCTGCACCTATGCGTGTGAGTCTTTATTTTCTGAAATAAATAATACTACCGATTCGCTTAGAAACCGATGATTCCATTTAAGCTTGTATTTTGCAAGGCGACGAAATACAGTCCTGATATAAACTACTTGGCATCGAGTTTGCAACAACAGTCACACGAAAATACCTACATATTTCTTTCTTTGTTTTTGTTTTTTTTTCTGAAACTTGTTTCTTCTAATAAAATAACACAGGCCTGCAAAATGAGGGTCATAACTTCCTCTTTGGAATTTGGTAGCTGATTCTATAGAGTATTTTGGTGCGCTGATTACGAATATGTCCTTAGTTTTTCTCAAAAAAAGGTACAGATAGAAAATAGGAAAAAAGTCACAAGTTTTCGCATTCAAAAAATATAATATTGAAAGAAGTTCATTTATTTAAATGCAGTTTTAAAGCTTATTATTTTAACTAAAAATTATCTCTAAGATTAGGTCTCTATGATCAGTATTGACAGATATCGACTTTAACACAGGTCAGGGTACACCAAAGTTAGCCTTTTCTTAAATTGTCAAAAAGTGATGTCAAAGCTGAGAAAATGACTTTACTGCTAAACAATTTTTTTCTTAGAATATGACCTTTAATCTAATGTCTAATCCCAAAGTATGTAACACAAATTACGGAACACCCTGTATTTGAATGAGCTCATTACTAAATTAAGCCTTTCGACATGTTTATTGCGATTTACTTATACTCATTATGTAGTAGTTAACAAATTACAGATTTGCATTAATGTCTATGTCCCTTTACACTAGTTAAATGCAATAAAAACTAAGCTAAAGCAATTTGATGACGTTTTATAAATTTTAAAATGCAAGCGCTCAGACATTTAGAGCAAAATTTTAAATATTCAATATCAAAAAATTCTGATGTGATGGATTTTTTTCATTATTTTTCTCGTAATCAGCACATCAGAAACTATAGAAAACGTTACTCAGATTTCAGAGAGGAAAACAATTGCAGACCTGTGTAATTAATTAAAGCTGAGTCAATAGGTACATTTACAAATAAAATGCTTTACAATCGGAAACTATTAATTTTTTCTTCATAGTATCTAGAAAACGCAGGTCACTTATTTTTTTTTTTTAATAGAACGAGGCTCTTAAAAGGTTCGCCATCCCTGCTCTAAGGCATTTGTAAATACATACATAATAGATTATCATATTAACAACTGTAGTAATCCCATATCTCCATAATTTTAAGAAAGAAAACTGTCGTTTAGAGGGAGATTGATATCCAATCACAATAGGGAATTATTAAATTACTTGCTGTGCCCTCGACTTCGTCCGCGTGGAAAAGTGACTTTTGGCAGCATTTTTAATTTTTTAGGCTAATTATTTTGCAAAAAAGACACATTCATGCATTAAAATATCCTTTGCTTATAGACCACGTTCTTACTTTTCCATCTTTTGCGAAATAAAAAGGTTGTGCGAATTAAAGGAATACGGGGAATGAAAAAGTTTTCTCTTTTTCCATTTTATTCATTATTAAAACTTTTATAGAGCCGCATTCCAGATGAGTAAAATTCTAGATTTCTCGTTATTGGCACTGGAACATCAACTTGCAGCTACTCCTGAATCCTGATACTCCTAAGGAATAAGGAAACTCTATAGGGTATGATGTGACCTGCTCAGTGTCCATTATATTGACAACATTCCCCACCAGGTCTGACATAATTTATTTGATTATATTGTTAACTATCTCGTTCGTTGGCGCCGAAATCGACCTTTCGCACAGCCATTCCCGATTGCCAATATTTGTTTGAAGATCAAGATAGACATTTCTTCTCAGATCGACTGTGTTATTGGTGAATTTGACAGAAATCACCTCACCACGGTGAAAGAACTTTTGAAATCAATCCAGTAGCTTCAAGATTAACGTTTACGTTGCCGTTCCCGTAGGAACATAGGGATAACAAATACAGCCCATGTCCTTCCTCAGACTATCTCTGCACCAAAATTCTTACAAATAGGTTCAATAGTTTGGGCGGTAGACGGTAACAAAGAAAAACAAACAGACGAAGTTGATTTCGGATCTATAATGTTAGTAAGTACTTCCGTTCCCATGGGAATATGGAGATGGTTAGGTTAGGTTTAAATGGCTGTCAGGAATACACCCGACACACTTAGACCAATACTAGGTCCATTGTGATAGCATAGAAATTATGCGAGGGAGTACCTCACTTAACAAAACCATTTGGAGCTTTTAATAAAGCGAAGGAGATGCAGAGGATCTGTGTTCGCCAGATCGCTTGGATCATCGAGAAAATATTTCCCCAGATGCCGCTTTCTTTTAAAAGAGAGTGCAGGACATGAGCAGAGGAGGTGTGGTACTGTCTCCTCCTCCTCCTCATCTAAGCAACTTCTGCAGAAGTCATTAGAGGGAACGCCAAATCTTATGGCGTGTCTTCCTATCAGACAATGTCCGGTAATGACATTGATTACGGAGCTAACTTGCAATCTGGTAATAGATAACAAATGTCTTGTGCGTTTTGGATCAAGTCCTGGCCATATACGTTTTGTTGCCACGCACGTGGTGATATTGTTCCACCTGTGATTTGTTCTATCCATTGCCTCTTGCTTTAGCATAAGTTTACATGTAGCGATTGGTATACCAATATTCAACCTGCTGGTTGAGATCGGTAGAGCGGTTCCTTCTCTGGCGAGTTCATCGGCTTTGCAGTTACCCGCGATATCTCGGTGCCCCGGCACACAAAAAAAGGTGAATGTTGAACTGTTCAGCCATCTCCTTAAGAGATAAGCGACAGTTGAGAGCGGTTACTGAGTTCGTAGAAACAGCGCCGAGTGATTTGAGGGCTGCTTGACTATCTGAGAAAATCCGGATATTAGATAGATAGATAGATAGATAGATAGATTGTTTTATTCATTCCTTAAACAAAGTTACATTTACATTTGCGCTTTAATAAATTGAATAACTTAGAGCATGGCATTACTGCCGTCTGCCCGAGTGACTATTCTATAATTTTTTGATTAATTACAGTGATAATAATTATTTTAATTCATAATAATTGTTGTTTTATATATATTAAAATTTGTGGAAAAGAAACTTTAAATATTTTAGTTTAATTAAAATTTATTTGATTTTTATAATGACTTTTAGTTTAGTTAAAACGAAATTTTTTTTTTTTTTTTTTTGACTTTTAGTTTAGTTAAAACAGAACAAGTACTGTATTTTGAATACAGAAAAAAAAGGAAATAAAAGTGCTTTATGATTACAGCTTTTAGTTTAATGAATGACTTTTAGTTTAGCTAAAACGAAACATATAATTTTTTTTTTTTGCTTATTATTTTGGTAATTCTATTTTAGATACTGAGAACAAAGCGCCCTAACTTAGGTTTAAAAGTTTTCATACATAATTCTGCTTCTATAAGACATCGCTTCAGTGGTGAATTTGTATAACCGAACCCAGTCTTCTCCATTTAGAATAAGTTTTAAGTCTTCTTCTTCCAGGTAATTCTTCTCATAAAAAACTCTCCTAAGTTCCATCAGCATTGGGCATATTGCAATGAAATGGTAAACATTCTCCACAACACGCATATTGCAAAGAGAGCAAGTACCTTCTAAATCGTTCCTGTGCGGTCTATAGTTGAGTTTTAAGAGTTCCCCCTTACTTTGAAAATGCAACTCACAACTTTTCTTGGGTTATTATCATTGAAGTAGTTTCTTTCATTTAAATTGTAGTTAAGCTTAGCATACGTTATTCTTGCTCTTGATGACCTCGCTTGTTCAATGAATGTATATCTCTCGTTTTCGTCGATACATTGTATTATTTCATAAAGAGCCATTTTCCATTGTTGTGCATTTGCACAACAACGGCTAAGTCTAGACTCCATCCACAGTTAGCTGCAGGGTCAATCCAATCTTTGTAGAACAACGATTTTCTACGTACTGCATGCATAAGCACCAGTTTCGGCAATCGACTGTCTTCCATCTTTTTTATTCGGATCAAATAATCTGCATTTAACTTTAGCGTTGAAACGAAGAGCGTTGGTAGTCTAGTTTCCAAATGATACATGTATTTAGGCGTATTCATCGGCAAAAGAAAGATTTTTCTCAAGAAAAAACGCAGCAATGTCTCCACAGTTTCAAATTTTTTAATACCCCGGGTTTGAGCTCCATAAAAAAGAATAGATTTAGCGGTTGCATTAAGAACTTTGAATTTCGCATTTGTTGAAACGAGCTTGCTGTTGAATATTTTTTTCCAATTTGCACAAATGGCGGTCCTGGCAACGTTAGCTTTAGTTTCCAAATGTTTTTCCATATTTAAATTATAAGTAATCGTCATTCCCAGGTAAGTGTATTCTTTCACCACTTCTAACTCGACCTCACCACATCTCCAGTGTTCCTCTTCCTATCTAGAAAGTCTTCCTGCACCATTCTGGAATACCATCACTTTGGACTTTTCTGTGTTTACTTCTAAACACCATATTTTGCATTACTCAAAAAGTCTGTTCACATTCAGTTGAAGCGAAGAAGGAGATTCTGCCAATATCAAAATATCATCTGCGTACATAATAACTTTGACCTTTATGTTTCCATATTCCACTCCACAAGGAAGGCATTCTTGAATGTCATCCAGAAAAAGGGCAAATAACAACGGACTAAGAGTACATCCCTGTCGAGCTCCGCAATTTATTGTAATATCTTTCGATGTTTCAGCTCCATTTAATACTCGTCTAATTGTTCGTTGATACAATTTTTCCAAAGCTCTACCGAATTTAGTGGAAATACCAAGATTATAAAGTTTATAAAAAAGTGCTCTTCTGTCCACTTTATCAAAGGCAGCTTTAAAATCCACGAAAAAAGCATATAGTTTTTTGTTTTGGTTTAGCTTTGAACGGGCTAAACATCCTAGCACAAAAATATTATCGACTGTGGAATAGCCCTGCCTAAAGCCGGACTGGAATTCACTCAGTTTATTATTAAAAGAGATTCCTCTATAGTTTTTGGGGTCACTTGGGTTACCTTTTTTGTGAATTGGCCAAATGAGGGCTTCTTCAAAGTGATCTGGATAACAAAATCAAAACAGCAAAATCAAAAATAACATTAAGTGCTTGAGTAAGCTTCTCTTTCAATAACGTCGAAGAATGTTTGAAAAATTCTGTAGTTATACCGTTAGAACCAGCCATTTTGCCATCTTTAAGTGTGTCCAGAATTATTTCTACTTCTGACATTGTGATTTCTTCGTCTAAAATGTTATCGACAATTACAGGTTTTTGCATAGCTCCAAAACTGCTGATCATTTTGTGAGTTCAGTAACGACGCAAAGTGTTCTCTTAAAACTGAAATTGCTATCTCTGATGATTTGGGAGCTGCTTCTTTTCCATTAATTTTTTTTGTTATTTTCCAAAATTTTGCCGAGTCCTTGCATTGGCTTAGTTTTTTTTTGCTAAGTTTTCTTGAAAAATTTTTCTTTTTCCATGGCATAATCGCTTGTATTGCTTAGTTTTTTCCACATATTTTGTCCGTGTTGAGACTAAATTGACTTTTCTTAGTGAGTTTAACAAACTCAGTGATTGTTTTCTTAGTTTTTCACATGCGTAGTCGTACCAATCCTCTTTTCGTTGCAATTTTTTGTTTTTCTGCATAACCTCAGCTGCTTCTTTGATAATTGTCTCCAGTTCAATTAAGGGTAGATAGCTGATTCTACTATAGCATATCTTTCTTTCCAACAAGTTGTTTAAATTTGATGTGTAGTTGCCTTTGCCGCGAGTCACCCATTTCAATTTTTGCACATCTAAAGTTTTTTGATTTCTGATACTGCCTTGGATACTGTCAATTCCAATTTGGACTTTAATTGGAAGATGATTCGAATAGGCAATGTTTTTCACCTTAAAATCTTTCACAATAGAAAGCCAGTTTCCACTGATAAGGCAAAGATCTATTGTTGAGCAGCCCTGTTTACCAATGAAAGTAAACTCACCATTTTTGTCTCCTTCCACAGTTCCATTTAAAATACTTAGCCCAAAATCGTTGCAAAAATCTAAAACTTTTTTTCCTTCTGCATTTATTACTTTATCCTTAGAGCTGCGATTTCTTAACTCCATTTTAAACGCTGATTACACAGGTCTACAAAGAAAAAGCTGTCTGGATGCTTTCAACTGATTTCTATGTATTTAGGTGTTCTGAAAACTAAAAAAATACGGAAAAACTTCTAGAACGTCAGGTTACTTTGCTAAGCCCAAAATTTTCTTAAAAAATTGTTTTTTTTAGCTAATTTGAAGTCATAAATAAATAAGTACATTTGTATTGTGTAATTACTATTATTACTTTTTGTGTCTATGGGATAGTAGAGATTGGACCAAAAAGTATTCGCGTTCGTGGGAGCTTAAGGTTGGCGAAAAGAACGCTCTGCATATAGCTTTGGTGTCTCGTTATAAATTTTTTTTACTGCCGCTTCATATAAAGCTGGAACTGATGAAGCAAGTTGTAAAGTCACTTCTAAGAGATGGAAATTGCTTCAAATATGATATTAAAGTTTCCAGGCCTCTCGGAGGCAAAGTTGATAGAAGGTGTTTTCACTGCACCATATATTAGACGGATACCTATATTGTCAGAAAACGTGACGTTCTACGTGCAAATGAAAGTCATTTTCAGATTCAGCACACCCAAAAACATAAGTGTGTCACAAAAAAACCAAAACAGCTCTCAACTTAAATTTTTTTTGTAGACCTGTGTTATTTATCTGCTGTTCTAGCATTGAGATCACCAATTACCATTAAATCTTCAGTTTTCAATTCACACAGTGTATCATACAATATTTCAAAATCGTTTTGCCGCTTATTACAGTTCAAGTAAACTGGTATGATGAAAAAACTTTTATCATCAATTTTGAGTTCAATACTCATTACTTCTTCATTAATTTTTACAGTTGAAAAGTTAACTACATTTTCATTGATAGCAGCCATCATTCCTCCACTTGCTCTACCCTTGGCTGCAACCTTTATAGCAGGAATCCAAAAGCATTTGTATTTCGGAAAATATTTTTCAAAGCTTAAACAATTATCTTTTACAACATGCGTCTCTGACAAAAGTATGACTTCAGCTTTGCACAATTCATTAAAAAAATCAGAAAAAATTATTTTATTGCCCAATCCCGCAATATTAAATGCAACGACCGAGAAATTAATTAAGTTATGTATATTTTTGTTTTGTTTCTTATGTTTTTGAGTTTTGTTGTTGCGTATGACCTCCCTG
Source organism: Melanostoma scalare (assembly GCA_949752695.1). Lineage (NCBI taxonomy): Eukaryota > Metazoa > Arthropoda > Insecta > Diptera > Syrphidae > Melanostoma > Melanostoma scalare. Next base: position 130,673,543 of record OX456984.1, on the reverse strand, counting down.
TGCTATTCTGACCGAGCCGCATGTGTGCGTGCCCTAACAGCATCCACATGGCTTCCACGATCCACAGCAACTTCTGTCAGTGTTATGTCGTTGTCACCTCTGCTACCACCTGCTATCGAAGGTAAACAACTTTGAAAGAAGTCCGGAGACAATTTTAACATCTCGGTTAATTTCTCGAAACCACAACTTGCGCCGTGTCTTAATCCTTTCGAATCGTTCCAGATAAATTCCAAAATCCGGATATTCGTTGAGGATATCACGTTTTCTTTTTTTCTTTTAGCCATGATAGGACCTCTTTGATCGCCAGAATTTCCGCTTGGAACACGCTACAATGGTTTGGAAGGCGGAACGAGAGACTTACGTTAAGTCGGTTTGAGTACACCCCACAGCCTACTCCTTCTTCGGTTTTTGAACCATCTGTATAGAAATGAATTGAATCATCTCTCAAAAATTCATCGTCTTCCCAGGTCGTTCTCGGTGGGATTGAGATTTGGAATTTATTATCAAAAACCAATTGGGGGATGGTGTAGTCGGAGTGGCAAGGGATAGATCCGAAAAAATTCAGGATCGTAGCGTGGCCGATGTTATTTACGGTCCATTGGGAGATAGCTCTCATACGAATGGCTGCACTGGCGGCCATTTGTTTGCTGAGGATATCTAGTGGTGTGAGGTTAAGAAGTGTATTTAGGGCAGCCGAGGGTGTTGATCTCAGTGCTCCGCTTATACACAAACAGGCTGTTCGTTGGACCTTGCTTAAATTAGCGCAGTAGGTCCTTTTATCAAGAGCGGCCCACCATACCACTACTCCGTATGTGAGTATTGGTCTGATGACCGCGGTGTAGAGCCAGTGTGTGATTTGGGGGGAGAAACCCCATTTATTACCAATGGCTTTCTTACAGGAAAATAAGGCTACGGTGGATTTCCTGATTCTTTCCTGTATCTATATTGGCTTTCCAATTTAGCTTTTTGTCTAAGATTATACCTAGATATTTAGCTTCGTTTGAAAGTAGAAGTGAGATTCCATTTATTGATGGAGTTATTAGTTGAGGAATTTTATATTTCCTGGTGAAGAGAACGAGTTCAGTTTTCTGAGGGTTGACCCCTAGATCACATTTTCCCGCCCACTTTACAAGTTTATTTAGAGCGGTCTGCATCAGGTCCGTAAGGACGTGAGCATGTTTGCCGGACACCGCAATGGAGACGTCATCTGCATATGCAATCATTTTGAATCCCTCAGCTTCTAAGTTAACTAGAAGTTCATTGACGACTATATTCCATAGAAGAGGGGATAGGACTCCGCCTTGCGGTGTTCCTCTACTGACAGATCTCTTTGCAGAGAAGTTTCCTAGAGTAGAGTTGATTCTCCTGCTTTTTAGCATTAGATTTATCAACTCCACTATGGAACCATCTACTTTAAGCTTCGTCAGTGCCTTTGTAATTGCAGAGTTGCTGGCGTTGTTGAAGGCGCCCTCTATGTCGAGGAAGGCGCCCAGAGTGAATTCTTTGTAATGGAGGGAATATTCTATAGTACGTACCAGGGTGTGTAGGGCCGTTTCTACAGATTTTCCCTTACAGTAGGCGTGTTGTGCTGTAGATAACAGTTTTGGATCTATAGCTGTACGCAGGTGGATATCAATCAGTCGTTCTAAAGTTTTAAGAAGGAAAGATGATAGACTTATTGGTCGGAGATCTTTTGGGTTTACGTGGGATGATTTCCCAGCCTTAGTTATAAACACAACCTTGACTTCTCTCCACTGAGTGGGAATATAGTTCAAGGTGGTACAGCCGATGAGAATTACTTCAAGGACAGGGATAATAATGTCCGCGGCTGGAATTATACCATCAGGTCCAGGGGATTTGTATGGGTCAAAGCAGTTAATGGCCCAAACTAATTTTTCCCTTGTAATCAGATCGGGGTTGTTTGTTATTATGCTACCTGGTTCTGTGGAATCATAATTGCATAAGTTCTTAGAGCTTCCTGGAAAGTGAGTGTCCAGAAGCAAATTGAGCGTTTCTTCGCAGGATTCTGTCCAGCCGTCAGCTACACTGAAAAAAAAATTGTTCATAAAAATTACGAAAACCGTTTATTGAATTTTTGTTAGTTGGCACAACAAACATTTTGTTGTCACATGAAATTTTTAATTGTCGCAATAAACGTTTATTGAATTTGGATTTCCGAAATCAATAAACGTTTATTGGGACAAATAATTTGAGTTTATTGATTTGAGTTTATTGCCTCAAACAAGTATTTATTGAATTTCAAGTAACCATTTACTGTCTCAATAAACAACTTGTTGATACAAACAACTGTTGATTGACTTTCAACCAACCATTTATTTTCCCAACAAACTGTGTGTTGGCACAAACAACTATTTATTGACTATTTATTCTCCTAATATTTTTTTAATTATCAGTTTGTTGCCGCGAACAACTGTTGATTGAATTTCAACCAACCATTTACTGTCCCAACAAACTGTTTGTTGGCACAAACAACTATTTATTGACTATTTATTCTCCTAATATTTTTTAAATATCAGTTTTTTGGCGCAAACAACTGTTGATTGAATTTTAACCAACCATTTACTGTCCCAACAAACTGTTTGTTGGCAAAAACAACTATTTATTGACTATTTATTCTCCTAATATTTTTTTAATTATCAGTTTGTTGCCGCGAACAACTGTTGATTGAATTTCAACCAACCATTTACTGTCCCAACAAACTGTTTGTTGGCACAAACAACTATTTATTGACTATTTATTCTCCTAATATTTTTTTAAATATCAGTTTATTGGCGCAAACAACTGTTGATTGAATTTCAACCAACCATTTACTGTCCCAACAAACTGTTTGTTGGCACAAACAACTATTTATTCAATTTCAATCAACCATTTATTGTGCCAAGAAACAGTTTATTGGCGCAAACAAACTCTTTATTGGTACAAACAATCATTTATTGCCGCAAGTTAGTCAAACGCAAAGTTGTGAAGAATAAGACGATTTATTCATTCTGTTTCTGTTCTTTGATGTGTAACGTGGTTGAAAAATTGTGTAAAAAGTAAAAAATTAAAAAAAAGACTGTGAATATATAAGAACCAATAAACTTTTGAGTTAAGACGATTCAATAAGCTGGATTGATCCATACATACATATGTGAGTATTTTCCTTATCATTGCTTTATTTTATTATCTTTTGACTAGTAAATGGTTTATTGGAAATTTTCAATATTAATTCTTGCATAATTAAAAAGTTATTTATCTGAGTGCGTGGTTAATTTCTATTCTTATATATCGTCGGTATCCTCAATGATACGAAATTCATAGTCAATCTCATGTTAAAAAAAATTCTATGTTTATTTAAATTAGTTATATATTTATTGAATCCAAAATAATTCATTCCATGTCCAAAAAATCCCCACGTGCAGTGTAAAAGCAACTCAAGTAGACTTGTGTCCAAAAACCAATAAATGGACTTAAGCTCTTTTTGCAGGATTGCCACGATATGTGAGTTAATCTTGCATTTGTTCTTTCACTTCAAAAAAGTTATTTTACTTATTGGTTCCGTATTTCAATATCTTTTAGCCATTTTGTCACTATTTTTTATTCCAATAAACCATTTATTACCCCAATTAACTATTTGTTGATTTCACATAACTACCGATTTTTCCGCTCTTTTTCTTAAATTATTCTTTTTCATCATGCAATTGAGGATTTCCATAAAATCAGAAGCTTAAAACAATACTGTTGGAGAAAAAATGATTTGTTTTGTTTGCAGTGCTAAATTAACCGACGTAATCACACTTATACAACACTTAAAAAAAGTACATTATTTGAAATCTTTTAGCACTTTTCGCTGTAGGGAAAATTTGTGTACGCAGTCATTTCAAAATTTAAGTAGCTTTAGGAAACATTTAATCAGAAAACATAATGAGAACTCTGAGGTGCAAGATTTAAAATTTGATGATTTAAATTCCAGTAATGTTTTAAGTGACGAACAAGAATCCTTTAATTTCAATGAAAAATCCTTGCCTAATGAAAATTTAGAAAATTTAACGCGTAATAATAAAGAAAAGATAAATATAGAAGACTCTGTTAAAGAGATCTCCGATTCTGCAATTCGTTTTTTATTGATATTGCATGACAATAACAGCTTTTCAAGAAAAAACATATCTGATATTCAAGAACTTGTAAAAACGTATATTTTGAATCCAATACTTGATTTGTTTACATCGTTTTTCCATAAAAATTCAGACCAATGTGATATTGAATTCCTAAACGAGATGCTTAGTCTTATTTCAAATTGTCGTAATCTTTTCACGCAATATAATACAGAGTATATGTTATTTAAATGGCTTAAGAACCAAAACCTTATAGAAGACGTGCAATCTTTTTCTTTGAACAAAGAAGTTCAAACAGTTTTTAAAAACGGAACACTTGCATATGATGTCAAGGACATTAAAGCAGTTTTAATGCCTTTAAAATTTCAATTTAAACAATTTTTCGAGAAAGGTGATATCTTACATAAAACAATTTGCTATATGGAAAAGTTAAATATATCCAACGAAAATAAATCAAATTTTATTCAAGGTGAACTTTGGAAAGAAAAAGTTAAATTGTACCCTGGAAAAGTGCTTATTCCATACTTTTTATATACTGATGACTTTGAAATTAACAATCCTTTGAGTTCACATGCTGGTGTTCATTCAATGTGTGCTGTCTACTACTCATTTCCTTGTCTCCCTTATAAAGAGTCCAAGTTGGACACTGTATTTTTAGCAGCTATTTTGAAATCTTCAGACATTAAATGTTTTGGAAATAATGTATGTTTTCAAACTTTAATACGAGAGCTTTATAGCCTGGAAATTGACGGAATCGATATCAAAACAGAAGCTAATGTTTCAACAAAAGTTCATTTTATCTTAGGTCTTATTTTAGGCGACAATTTAGGCTTAAATTCATTTTTAGGTTTTAACAAATCTTTTTCCAGCTTTTCTTACTGTAGGTTTTGCAAAGTAAAAAAATCTGAAGCTCAATTATTATCTTTTCAAAATGTTGATTTACTTAGGGACCGTTTCAATTACGGAAACGATATTCTTCTCAGTAACTCTATGGAAACAGGAATTCAAATTGAATCGCACCTGAATCAAATTCCATCTTTTCATGTTACCGAAAATTATTGCGTTGATCTGATGCACGATTTATTCGAGGGAATATGTCACTATAATATATGTCATGTCATACAATATTTTATATTTACGGCAAAATTTTTTTCCTTGGAAACACTTAACATAAGAAAACAATGTTTTGAGTACGGGCCAATTGAAATTGACAATATGTCGGGTGAAATAAAGTTAAAACACATTCAGAGTAAACATCTTAAAATGACTGCCCGAGAAATGATGACTTTTATTTCATTCTTTCCTATAATGATTGAGGACCTTGTACCTGATGATGACGAGGCTTGGAAATTTATTATAAATTTCATTGAAATAATAGACTATTTGCTTCTTTTTGAAATCAACGATAACATAATTTCCATGTTAGAACAGAAAATTCGAGTCCACAATGTAGAGTATGTTCGTCTTTTTAGAGATACACTCAAGCCAAAGCATCATAATCTAACACATTATCCTTATATTATCAAAAAATCAGGTCCAATTAGAAACATGTGGTGTTTTAAGTTTGAAGCAAAGCATAAACATTTCAAGTTGTATGCACATGCGATAACATCGCGGAAAAACGTTTGTTTGACATTAGCCAAAAAATATCAACTTAAAACTGCAAATAAATTCTTTTGCAGCGAAAATATATTAAAAAACTTTGAAATACATGAAAAGCACAAGATAGATAGTAATTTTAAAAGCATTATATTTGGGATGTTGCAAGAACCTACATCCAACATAGAATTTTATTCAAAAGCCAAAATAGAAGGTTATATATATAAGCAGAATTTCTACATTGCGTGTTTCAAAAATGATATGTTTTTATACTCAATATTAGATATTGTTGTTTTGAAAAAAGCAAGTGTATTGTTTTTTTGCCAAAAAATTAATAATGTTCAATATAATCCCCATATTCTATCTTATGAAATTGATGAAAAAGAGTTAGGTGAATTTTCGTTGATATCATTAAAGGAAATTGTTGGTCCACCAATTAATTTAATTAAAACAGCAAAAGGAAAAACAATCTTAAGGGTCAAAGAATATTTTTATTCTTACGATCATTAAATGGCTGCTTACACGTTCCCTTATTCACACATACATGAGACACATATTATTCACAAAATACTACACCAAACACCAAATACCATTTCTTATACATACATTCATAAATTAAACACTGCAATCCATCCAAACACAATGACAAGTAAGGTGAGTAATTTTTCTATAAAGTAGATTCAAAGTTACTCTTTTAGGCCGGCTATTCAATACAACAAAAAAATTTAGGTGCATACGCCACGCCATTGACATAATAGATATGGACTGCTAGTTAAATGTCATTTCAATACAAACCTTGCAGAACTTTTGTCGACAGCGACGGTGCTGCTTTAGTTTGTTGTGCCAAAAAAATATAATACCAGTTCTACTGAAACCAGTGAAAAGCAAAAAGTTCTTCTCATTGCAGTACTTCAATGGTTATTCTGTTGCTATAGTGGTAGCTTCATAAAAATACCACCCAAAACTAAAGCGCTGCTCTTAAATTTATCATCCCCTCAACAAAATCTACGTAGAGCTTTGTTTACATTTTTTCCCATACAAAAATGGCATATTCTTAAATTTTTTTAATCCGACACCATTTCTTCTTTTTTCAGTACAATTTGTATGGGCTGTCAAAACAGCATTTCACTTTGTGCCCCCGCTTTAGTTCCAAAACAACCGGCAGGTGGTGTGCAAACTCATGTTCCCAGTCCCAATTAGGTCAATGCGCCACGCAATACCACGTTTATGTTTATGCAACTTCACAACCAAACACGATAAAGTTTCAATAGCAAGTGTAAAAAACATATGTTTTGACAAGTAAAATCTTATGTCGTTTTCCAAAATATCACTCCCAAATGAAATCGGGAGTGATTTGGAGAGTTGGAGTGATTTTTTGACAGATAAGCTATACTAGAAATGTCAAAGCTGACACTTCAACTCTCCAATTCACTCCCGATTTGGTTTTTGGAAAACGACATTAAGATCAGATTTCACCTCTACTACTTTGAGTACAGCTTCCACTCCACCTTTACTTTACACAAAATCTCACTACTACCACTTTGAGTACAGCTTCCACGTACTCACAGACAGAGGATGTGATTACGAAAACAACAATGTAAGCAAAGGGTTGTTGCGGGGCAAGAGAAGTAAAGGTTTGCCATCTAATTAATTTCTTATCTCTGTTCAGAACGCAGCCATTATCTTACTCATTTATATGCTTACAATCTGTTAGAAAATATCTTTGCAAAACGCAGTCGCAAATTAAAAATGGATAGCTTAAGCACGGACGAGGAAATCATCGACGGAATTATTTCGACAGCCAGCAGTGAATTGCAGTGCGATGACTTACTTCTTGGCTCCATGAGCACCGAAGTTGGCAAAATCATCAGTGTGGAGGCTTTAACGAGCGATGAGCTGCAAACATATTTTGCCCAATGTAATCATCAAGACGATTGCGCGGAGCTGTTAAGAAGTTGGAATTTGGAGTCTCTTATACAACACTTTAAAGGTAATTATGGTAATTCTTTATTTTCTTCTGTATTTTGTGGTATTTATTTTATGAGTTAAGGCGGGACACTTTCCCGAATTCTATTTTTGTCTGCACCTCTGTCTACGGTCGTCGATCGGATTCGCTTCAACAACTAGACTGTATGTTTTTTTGTGAACGCCATAGAAACGAGGACTACTGCTTGCCAGACGGATTTTAACACTTTTCAAGTGCATTTTTCAGCTTAAAGCACTTATAACTTTTTCCCCATTACAAATAACCAAGAAAGTGGTACACCAAAAAATTAAAAAAGTTACCCTGATTTCAAAAAAGTGTGCTTAAGACGATTTGGTTTCAGTTTACTGCTTGCCAGACGCTCTTTAACATTTTAGTAAAATGCATTTTTCTTCTTAAAGCACTGCTAACTTCTTTCCTATCACATATAGCCAAGAAAGTGATATGCTAAAACATCAGGAAATTTATTCTGGTTACAAAAAAGTCGGTATCAGACGATTTGGTCTCAGCCTTCTCCATGCCAGACGCATTTTAGCTTAAGCATGTTTATCAAATTGAATGAATAATTGCTGTAGTATTTCATTTAAATAAAATTTTCGATTTTCATTCAATTTGATAAACATGCTTAAGCTAAAATGCGTCTGGCATGGAGAAGGCTGAGACCAAATCGTCTGATACCGACTTTTTTGTAACCAGAATAAATTTCCTGATGTTTTAGCATATCACTTTCTTGGTTATATGTGATAGGAAAAAAGTTATCAGTACTTTAAGTATAAAAATGCATTTTACTGAAATGTTAAAGAGCGTCTGGCAAGCAGTAGATTGAAACCAAATCGTCTAAGACACACTTTTTTGAAATCAGGGTAACTTTTCTTATTTTTTGGCGTACCACTTTCTTGGTAATATGTAATAGGAAAGAAGTTATTAGTGCTTTCATCTGAAAATGCACTTGAAAATGTTAAAATGCGTCTGGCACGCAGAAGGCTGAAACCTAATCTTCTTAGACCGAGTTTTTTGTAATTAGGGGAATCACTTCGACCTCAAAATCTGAAAAATTACCATTTTCGATATAATGGTGCGTGTATCTACACATACATGTGCAATATTTTTGGTTATCACTCCACTCCAAAAATTTGCTTCCAGCTCTTGGTCTATGAGGCCCTTTTTAACTCTTCGCGAAAAGTGCATTAAATGTATTTTTTCGTTAAATATTTCCGAAAAAAGACCAGGTGCTAGACGGAGCAGAAGAATGCCCTTTAAATTTTTTAACGCATTTTTTCTTTTTTTTATACAAAATTACTTAGTTTTGTATTTTTCGATGATACAACTAATCTGAGGATTAGGGGCCGATTATAGCTTTCATTGAATCGTGTCATGGGAAATGTTTGAATAAATTTTTTAGCATGTTATCTTTTGGCCAGGAACGTTAATTATGTACCAATCGATCGGAAATCACTCAAAGAATTTTTTTGACAAAAAAAAAATTCAAACACACGTTCATTTTTTTCTAAAAATGTGAATTTCTATTTCCAAGGAAATCAATCTTCCGGAACAACTGAATTTCGATTTCCATCATGGAAATAGAAATTTACATTTTTAGAAAAAAATAAATGTGCGTTTAAGCTTTTAAACTCTTTTCAGTATTACAGATTAATATTTTTTGCGTTGGTTCTTACACAAAAGATTATTTAATTTTAACACTATCAATATTAAATACAGAATTTAAATATATCTAAGATATTAAAATCAAAACTTTTTCCTGTGTTATCATATGTGCAACCCCAAAATTATTAAAATGAATGCAAAAATTTTTAACCGTGTATTAAATGAATTTATTTTTTTTTCTCAGACGAAGAAGTTGATATAAATTCCTTAAAAGAAATTGAGTGTCACCACTTGCCGCAACTTTTTAGATCATTCAAATACTCAACGCTCATCAAGTTCGAATGTAATTTGAGAAAATGGAGAGAATCCATAGGAAAACCGTTGTATCAATATTCTCAAGCGCATTTAAATTTATTTGACGATCGCCCCAGTTCATCAGGTAGATCTTCTCCCTATCCTGTTTCCAGACCACACACTCCTGCCTCATTGACTAGATCTAATACTTGTGCTGTAGCACTATCAACTATTTTGAATAGTAACGAAAGTTCTATTTCAATCGCTCAAAGCTACGCTGAGAACAAGAAATTTACTGAAAAACAAAGAAATCAGTTAATTTCTATTATAGCGCAGTATTTTGTCTCAAACAAAATCCATCTTGAACTAGGTGGCAGCTACAAATTGGAAAAGGAAATGATTGAACGATTCCCTACTGAGAAATTGGTACGTTGTTTCGTAAAATTCAAAAAAGCAGGTTTAACAAAAACAATTAATATCTTACAGGAATACTACAGGTCAGGAAAGAGGGGGAAGATTTACAACAAGTATTGCAATCTGAAATTTACTTTGAAGGCGATGAATACACCAACTTCAAGTAAATCGAAAAATGAAAAGATTGAGGACGAAGACACCGAAATGCGTTAGTATTATCGTATTCCTTTAATTTTTGTTTTTATTTTACGCAGACTATTTCTGAGTCTGATTATTTCCGAATTCCTTACGCCAATTGCCACCTTCGATACGAAAATACTCGACAAATGCAAGGAAAAACAGCATTCCAAAATAAAATAACTATCGTGGAATTTTCGATTCAGAATTTTTGGTTATTTACGACTTACCTTTCCGGTGTTATGAGTTCTATTTTGCCAAGTACAATAATTTTGCAGAACACTTTGTCAATTATGAACCTTGTACAATATAGTTCAAAAACACTGTTTTGTAACTTTTTTTAGAACAGACTTCATAACTCCGGAACAGTAAGTCGCAAATAACCAACAATTCTGAATCAAAAATTCCATGATAGAATTATTTGCTTACTGCAATATCTTGGCTTTTCCCTCTTTTCAATGCAAATTTATGTTTTTCAGTTCCCGAAATAAATGCTGATAAGTGCTATGAGTCACTAAAATTTGATAACCTTAGTTCGGAGCAATTCGACAAATGTTGGAAGGCGTGTTCCAAATACAGATTGAACGACATTAAAAATTCAACAACAACTTTGGAAATTTTAAAAAAATGGCCGCAGTATAAACTGCCTCACGGCTACAGATTTGTAAGTCCAACTAAGATTTATATTTCTTTATGTTGCATTTGGAAAAGTAAATTTTCCGTCGGCTGTTTTGATCGTTTTGGGTGTGGCTAAGAAAAAAAATAGATTTCTTTGACTTTTCCAAACGCTTCGGCAAGGGTTGTTACCTTCTTTCTATTTGTTTTCTTTACCACACCCAAAACAGCCGACGGAAAATTAACTTTTACAAATACAACAGAATAATAACGAAGTGATCAATACATAAAACCTTATTTATATTTCTTGTAACTTTAAAATATTTACATACATATGTATAAATATGTTTAAAAAAAATACTGCAATGCGAATTACATTTTTTCCATTTTTTTTTTCTTAAAGGTAAACATGGATTTCGAGTATATGTTTACGAATCACAACTCTCTTCTTGAGCGCTGGGATGAAGTAGTTTCAAAAATCCGCGAATTCCTCCTAACAGAAGACCGCATAAAAGAGAAAACGATAAAGGACGTTCTTGCAAAATTAGAATGCACTGATAGTGGAGAAAGTAAATTCAATATCAATATACTATCAACTCTGAATAAATCGGAGATTTCGGTATCATTCCATTCCTTTTATTTTGTTGCCTTTCGTTAAACATTTTTGAAGCTAGTACCTCGAAATGGTTGCAAAAAAATGGCACGAAGAGATTTTTTTTCTATGGATATGTTTTTAGAAACCGTCAATCTGCAGCCTTATTTTTTTTTCTGGAACTGATTCTTTACATTTTATGCATATTTTAGCAAAATTTGATTCTGCAGACGGACGATTTCATAATTAATACAAACACTTAACATTTCCTCATACTATTTTTTTTTACTACTTTTTTGGTAAATTTTTGGACGTGGTCTCTCGTACTTAATGCACTTCACACGATACGAGTTTATTTACATTAACATTTACATTTACATCACACTGCTCCGCCGATAAAAATTTAAAATTTATATCGCAAAACTATATACCCATGTTTTCATATTAATTTTCAGACTGCCGGGATGCTGCTCTCTTGTGGGCGCTTCATGGGTACTTGGTCCCAACACTTAAATCAGTGCGAAAAGATCGGAAGGGGTTGAAAACCACGGTGAAGCCAACAATAAAAGACTCCCAAGAATCTTTCCTTTTCGTCGGATCAACAATGCAAAATATTGAAGATCACATTCAATACATCAATACAAAAGGTGATAGCGTGCAACCGTTCATTATTGTGCTAGGCACAGATGTGCTCAATTTTAAAGACATTTTTTTATATTTCGATGGTGTGAAATTCCCTTTTATAAGTTTCATCCGCGCCGTCGATATTTGTTTTAAAATATTTTTCCTTTTTAATTTGGAATTTCCAAATGCAAGTTCCAATTTCTGGAACTTCATTAGTTCACTTTATTTTAATAATAACAAAAACAACTGCTCAAAAGCACACATATTACTTAATGTAATTAACGAATAGAAGCACTTTACTTGCTCTAAAGCAAACGTTCATTGCTAAATTTTATTAACGATGTAACCAATTTGTTATTTCATGTAAAAACACTAAAAATATATCACTGTCATCCTAATTTCATTACTTTTTTTATTGGACTTAAGTGGACTTCTAATTTCAGGAACAAAATCTTTTAAATTTCAGGTTGGAAGGAAATATAAAACGTAAGTATACATTACATGCTCTTGCCACAATAAATCATTTATGCAAATAACTGAGTTCATTGCACCAACAAACGAATTAGTTGCGCCAATAAGGGAATTAATTGAGCCAATAAACGGAGTTTATTGCGCCAAACAATAGTTAGTTGATTTCAATAAAATAGTTACTTGCGCCAATAAACGGAGTTTATTGCGCCAAACAATAGTTAGTTGATTTCAATAAAAAAATTACTTGCGCCAATAAACGGAGTTTATTGCGCCAAACAATAGTTAGTTGATTTCAATAAAATAGTTACTTGCGCCAATAAACGGAGTTTATTGCGCCAAACAATAGTTAGTTGATTTCAATAAAAAAATTACTTGCGCCAATAAACGGAGTTTATTGCGCCAAACATCAGTTAGTTGATTTCAATAAAATAGTTACTTGCGCCAATAAACGGAGTTTATTGCGCCAAACAATAGTTAGTTGATTTCAATAAAATAGTTACTTGCGCCAATAAACGGAGTTTATTGCGCCAAACAATAGTTAGTTGATTTCAATAAAAAAATTACTTGCGCCAATAAACGGAGTTTATTGCGCCAAACATCAGTTAGTTGATTTCAATAAAATAGTTACTTGCGCCAATAAACGGAGTTTATTGCGCCAAACAATAGTTAGTTGATTTCAATAAAATAGTTACTTGCGCCAATAAACGGAGTTTATTGCGCCAAACAATAGTTAGTTGATTTCAATAAAAAAATTACTTGCGCCAATAAACGGAGTTTATTGCGCCAAACAATAGTTAGTTGATTTCAATAAAAAAATTACTTGCGCCAATAAACGGAGTTTATTGCGCCAAACAATAGTTAGTTGATTTCAATAAAATAGGTACTTGCGCCAATAAACGGAGTTTATTGCGCCAGACAAAAGTTAGTTGATCTCAATAAAATAGTTACTTGCGCCAATAAACGGAGTTTATTGCGCCAAACAATAGTTAGTTGATTTCAATAAAATAGTTACTTGCGCCAATAAACGGATTTTATCGCGCCAAACAATAGTTAGTTGATTTCAATAACATAGTTACTTGCGCCAATAAAGGCGTTTATTGCGCCAAACATCAGTTAGTTGATTTCAATAAAATAGTTACTTGCGCCAATAAACGGAGTTTATTGCGCCAAACAATAGTTAGTTGATTTCAATAAAATAGTTACTTGCGCCAATAAAGAAGTTTATTGCGCCGGTAAAATCTGCCCTTGTTTTGGCCGGTTTTTTTCAATTACCGCTTTATT